>BHFT01010031.1:0-27574 GCA_004320025.1 Laticauda laticaudata
ATGGAACATTTTCTCGTCCGCTGTGTCCTTTTTACAAACGTTTTGCATCCGTCGGCCAATGTGACAGGCCCTTAATTGTTCTGCTCTTCATCTGCTGTCTTTATTAAGATTTTTCAAGTATTCAATCAGAATGTGCCTTCCTGCAGCTTAAATCAGTTTTTCCATGTCCGGCCTTCCACATTAACATGGAAGAGAAACTGGCATTCCTTTGGGTGGATGACATTCTTTCCGACATCTGAAGTGTGCTCTCGTGGCACCTTTTCTTTTCTCAAGGCTACTCATACTCATTCCTTTGCTCCTTCTTATAATTTAGTTGCACATAACCCCAATTTTACAAAGATTTCTACAATCTGAAAACTCTGGAAGCCACAAAGACTGTAAGCAAAAATTAGGCAGCCAGGTTGTCCAAACAAAGAAAAGATGGCAGCAACAATGGTGCAACTGGACTGCCTCTTGAATTTTTATGTGCATTACAAATAAAAAAAAATTAGCAGTATTTTGATTACACCATCATGGCCTCCATCTTGACTTTTTAAATCAAATTCTATGGACATCCTTAATGTTCATTCATTATACTTCTACAGTATCCCATTCTTCTGGAATAGAATCAATTGATTGGGGAAGATGTAGTTCTGAGAAAGCAATTTTGGCAGGGGGAACATTCCCATCTGGTGACTGCTGTAAACATCAGACAGCAGCTTCTTTCAGCGGTTCCATCAAGCCCAGATGTTCACCATATCTTCCTAAGAAGATGGTGTACAAAGGCCTCCTTCTTGTGGAATAAGCTTTTGAATTCTGTTGTAGCCTACTGTAAAAACGTCAGCAACCACTAGATGGCAGGAAAGAGCTAAAATATTCTGTATCTCCTCATTGCCATCTGGTGACTGCCAGGATTATTGCAACCTATGTATAGTAGCTCTGCATTGGGTCATGCACACTGAATTATGCAGCCAAAGATGCCTAGTTATATATATGTGTACAACACCAGTCACAGAACTGAGAGTATTTTGGATCTCCTTTCCAGATACTTCTGTCTTTTGAAGTATAGAGGTGGTAACCAGGAAGTGTCTTCCTCAGTTGGGCATCCCAGAGATGCAATATTGTACTGTTAGAAGTTATAACCACCCCTCCTAGAAACATGAATTATTTTAGGATATACTTTATTTTAGGCAGAATATTTCCTCTAAAAGAGAAGTAGAAACTCAGCCCCCCCACCTTTGTCAATGGGCCATTAAGGCCAGAGCTAGTCTATTTTACATAACAAAGATCTACCAGGAAGTCCGTCTGGGTATTATCCTTAGGGTTTCGGGAGAACAATCTAGTAGTAGGTCGTTGGCTCCACCAAGCCTGAGACTTAGGACAGGTGACACAGAGTTGCCCCTGCATAGCTCCATGGGAGACTGAAAACCAATCAGAATACAAACTCAAATTCAAATCCCAACAGAGGGCATAAAACCCATGCACTCTCAGCATCTCTTCCCTTTTCCGCCCAGGAACCCATCCTGTTCATCAATAAACCATCTTTCCAAATAACCTCCGTGTTTCCAGTGTCTTTTTCTACACTTGGAACAGAACCCAGAAGGATATTTCTTCCATATTTCTTAACTCTTATGGGCACTAAACTTTACTGAATCCAATTCCCATTTCTACCTTCTCCCAGTTATTTGTTTTCTTTGGAATTTCACTACTCCTGCTGGTTTTTGCTTCTTATATATTATTTTAATTTGTTTTTTGTAAAACAAAAATACTATTGAAAAATAAAAATTGGGATACTCAAGGGATTGAAATGCAACTACCGGTAATTGTTTTAAGTACTGGAGGTTGTATGGCTCTCCCCTTAGATGAGGTCATAAGAGCAATCCAATCCTGAGACAGTCCTTGGAGTGCAAGGAGAGCAGTGGCATGAAACCACGTTCAGACTGGTGACAACTTGCAGGGACTGATGAAGGGGGAAACAACATCCCCCTGCATTCAATTCACCATTGGACCTTACACATTCATTCTGTTTTTTCATTCATTTATGGTTTACTAAAATTAGATCCCAGTTTTTGTACAGGTACATAAGGAGGCATACATAATGCTCCCTCCTATTTTTCACCACCACCACAACCCTGTATGGTAGGTCAGGCTGAAAGGGAATCACCAGCCCAAGACATCCAGGGAGCTTCCATGGCTGACAGGGAACCAGGACCTGGGTCTCCCCCCTCCTAGTCTAACACTTTCATCCGTACACTGTGGTGGCTGTTCTCCTTCTCCTTTATATTCATTGAAAATGAAAGCGGATGAAATATTTGTGTGTCCTGCCATGGCTCTGCTGCACACACATCTCTGTGTGTGGTATCTTAATTGGGAAAATCAAAAAGGCGATTGTGTTTCTAAGATGCATATTTACATACAAGTTGTAGCCTAGGGCAGAGTGTCTTGTAAGGACAAGCCTTTCATAAAATCCCATAACTGGAATCAGCTGCCACATGTCACTCCTGCTCTCAGACCTCAGGTGACCTGCTGGAGGGCAGGGAGAGTTTGAAAGCAGGGAGTGGGATGGGAATGTTTTTGGCTCCACTACTGAAGGTAGTAGAGCCAGTTTGCAAAGGAGCTGAGGATTTTCAAGTGGTAATCACATGCTCTGCCAGCCTCTTTTTTTCCAGTGAAGGTGGAAATGTATGGAATGAGCAAAACTAATGTTCCCTAGTTACGCTATTGCTGCTGCTGCTGTAACAACCCAAAATAGCCTCTATTGTTTTCCTTTCATGAAAAATGCAAATAACAAATATCTGTCTTGGAAATATTGAATGAGGAGATTATCAACAGGACTTCATGCTTCAGATGGGCTGACATGGGGAAAAAAGCACCACAATGAATGAATGAATTCTTTATTGGCCAAGTGTGATTAGGCACACAAGGAATTTGTCTTGATGCATATGCTCTCAGTGTACACAAAAAGAAAAGATACATTCAACAAGAATCATAAGTACAACACTAACCTAATGATAGTCATAGGATACAATAAGCAATCAAATCATACTAGGAAATAGTCAATATAAATCGTAAAGGCCCTGTCACACTGCCCAACGGATACAAAACGTTTGTAAAAAGGACACAGCGGACGAGAAAAATGTTCCATCCGTTGTTATCCACTCTCAAAAGGGGCAAAAATTTGCATAAGCAGAGCGGACACGGAAAGGAACGGACGTGGGGAGGACGCAGAGTGGATGGAAAGCGGATGCAGAGCGGATGTATAAAGGATGCGTAGAGGATGCGTAGAGGATGTGTAGAGGATGCGTAGAGGATGCAGAGCGGATGCAGAGTGGATGAGCTGCATCCGCTTTCATCCTTTCTCCATCCNCAATGGATGGCAAGTGTTTTTCTCCGTTTTACATCCTCTTTCCATCCGTTGGTGCAGTGTGACAGGGGCTTTAGATACAAGCAACAAAGTTACAGTCCTACAGTCACAAGTGGGAGGGGAGGGTGATCGGAACAATGAGAAGATTAATAGTAATAGTAATGCAGACTTTGTAAATAGTTGGACAGTGTTGAGAGAATTATTTGTTTAGCAGAGTGATGAAGTTAGGGGGAAAAAAACTGTTCTTGTGTCTAGTTGTTGTGGTGTGCAGAGCTCTATAGCATCATTTTGAGGGTAGGAGTTGAAACAATTTATGTCCAGGATGTGAGGAGTCTGTAAATATTTTCACAGCCCTCTTTCTGACTCTGCAGTATACAGGTCCTGGATTGAAGGCAGGTTGGTAGCAATTGTTTTTTCTGCAGTCCTAATTATTTTCTGAAGTCTGTGTCTGTCTTGGATTGCAGAACCACATGGAAATGAAGAATTGCTTAGGGATAATGAATGATCAGTATCTGACCCACACTTTGTGGACAAGGAAACAGTTGAAAGGAATAGGGTGGGATGGCCAAAAGGTTTTCTCCTAAGGAAGATACAGAAGGAAAGTCTGTGTATCAAGTGCATATAATAATGCAGATTAAATATGTATGTTAATATTTGCATTTTACTACTTTATCATTTTAAATTTATTTTATTCTTATATATTCTTATAGACCAGGTGGGCTCTGCATAGAGCCGCCCTTGAAGATCATTTGGGCTTCACAAGTCGTCCAGACTGAGGAGGCATATGGGATATTGTGTGCCCTCAATTTGCCCAAATTGCACTCTTGTTGCACAAGCTGCAGTTCAACATGTGCTAGTTATCACCTTCAAAACCTATAAGGCTTAGGGTTGGATACCACTGAAAGGTGGATAGAATGGTCATGCTCCATGTTCCTTCCCTTAAATATTCCCATCTAGAGGGACATTGCTTTTTCCATAGTTGCTCCTGGCAGGTGGAATATTCTCCTCCTGAGGTTGTGGCAGCCCCCCAATCTTTTAGCCTTCGGAAGATCAGGCTTTTTATTCAGGCATTAAGGTAGAATGAGACATGAGCCTGTGGATGGTTTGGGGAGCATGCCAGCACACTGGTTGAGGCAGTGAGGCTTTTTTTAAAAAAGTTTTTAAAATTAGTTTAGAATAGAATAGAATAGAATAGAATAGAATAGAATAGAATAGAATAGAGCTGGAAGGGACCTTGGGCATCTTCTAGTCCAACCCCCTGCTCAAGCAGGAAAACCTATACTATTTCAGACAAGTGACTGTCTAATCTTGTCTAAACACCTCCAGTGATGGAGCACCCATGATTTCTGAAGGCAAGCTGTTTCACTGGTTAATAAACCTTACTGTTAGGAAGTTTCTCTTTAATTCCAAGTTGCTTCTCTCTTTATTAGTTTCCAACCATTGTTCCTTGTCCTGCCCTCTGGTGCTTTGGAGAATAATTTTACCCCCCTCTTCTTTGTGGCAGCCCATCAAATATTGGAATACTGCTATCATGTCTTGTCTCCCTTAGTTTTTTTGGTTTAACTGTTGTGAACTATCCAGATTTGTGCTCTAGGAAATGGGCAGCCATGCAAATCTTTTAAATAAATATATAAATCACCCTTGATACCTCAAACAAGGGCAGAAAGAGCTTTTTTGGAATGGTGGAATTGGCAAGTTAACTGAATATATATGCCTTTTCCTTAAGGTTGACATCTAAAAGCCTATGAATATTCAACAGCCTTGTGCTGGACATCTTGGGTTGAAGTTCATTTGTATAGTCTCTAGAACCATGATGCATTTTCTGGCACTACAGCACAGAAGATGTTTTATTCCTGACTCATCTGTTGACTCTTACTTTGGATCCTCTATATACCACTAAGCACAACTCTTCAATTAGAAGCAGTGTTTTATCTCCTCTCTTTTTTTGCTGCAGTTCTGCTCCCTTTTGAGGTTAATTTAGGCTTAGGTTTTATTAATAAACCTAAGTGGTTAAGTTCAGCTCTTGCGTTCAGACACAAAATAATTCTGTATAATAGAAACTCATGTACATGATAGCTTTGAGTCTCCTAGACAAGATACTATTCTAGATGGCATGAAAGTCTGATTTAGTTGCCAGTGTTTTATAGTAATTATATTCATTATTTAACCTGTGAATTAACAAACCAGTCTTTTCTAACATGCTTCTCCAATTGGGCTGGAGCAATATCTGCCTCTGGATTGAAATATAACTTGCAAAAGACAAATGATTAACTGTATGAACCATTGCAATATATAAACAATTTAACAAGCACAAGATTATAAGTGCATAAAAGCTGGATTCATAGAATGTGTTAACCAGGTTAACAAAATATTGCTGTATTCATCTAACATTCACCAATGAATCACACTATGGCTTAATGCGGTAGTTTGGTTTACAGAAATTGCTGAGATAATAGCTGGGTTTCCAAAACATGTGGACCACAAATGAACCATTTTAGCAAGTTGTATGAATTCAGCCAATCTAAACAGTTCAATCTGTTGGTTGAAAAAAGGATATGTAGGTCATGCTTCAACTTGATAATTAGTCAGTCCAAATTGGTTCCGTTGGTTCCCCAAAATTTCAAGATTCTTCCAAAGGACCTTAGGTTGATGTTCATTTATCAAAATATTATATAAGTTTTTTGGATATCCCATAAAATGTGTAAGAAAGGATGGACTGCAGACTTTCTTCCTTGGCACCAGCTGGCCTCTAACAGAGTTGATGAGTCTTATCATATGAAAATAAATTAAAAATTATAGTAAAACAAAAGTGGTTGCATTCACAAAATGATCTGCTTCTATTTCTTTCATAAATGGAAAATCAAGTGCAATCAGATTGAGGAAGATAACAAGAAGAATTTTAACAACTTAGGAATTGTGTTCCAATTGTTTACTCAAATTTGCTAACCACCATGGAAACAATTAGATCACGACTATACTCATGCATCTTGGAGTCTATGGTATGGAAACATGTGCCCACAGTGAGGCAAAAAAAATATGGAGGCAGTCTGAACCACATTCTCAAGAGCAAAGATTTGTACTCTCTATTGCACTTCCAATTCAACTTTGAGGCCAGTGCTAGGTTACATGTCAACAGAGGCGAGCAGGAGGGTTTGCATATCACAATTCTTGCCAAAACTCATTTTGGAGGAGGAACCTCCATCACAAACCTTATTCAACAAGTCTAACTCCTCATGAAAAAAAGTACATTTTCAAACTTATCCTGATTCTCAGATCAGTCACTTAGGATCTGATGGTGTTTACAACAAGCAACATATTCAGTGTAGACTTACAAAGGAAAAGGAGCAGAATCTCTTGCAATGTATCATTGAGTTTTGGGACAAGCCTTTATTCTATTTATCCTTAAGTGGTTATACAATATTTTCTTTAAGTGAACAGAAGAGAAATCCAAATCAAAACAATATTTGGGGTGGAATACTGCATATATGCAATAAATATTTAATATATATTTATAGTGTACATTATATGATTTATATACTGATTTAATAAATTAAGCTAAGATTTTTGTTCTTTTTTCTGTCTGTTTTAGGAACAGATTGCTTAGCTTATCTGTTGGACAAATGTATACTGTATTATCTCTTTTTAAAATCTTACTGGGTTTTTTCTTTGTTCTTATTGTTGATGTTGTGAACTTTTTTCTCTGTATTTTGTTAAAGTCAGCAATAAAACATTAATTAGTTAATTAAATTAATTGATTGATTCCTTTGCAGGCAGCTTATTGTTGAGCAACGGGGCATGTTAGAAGGTGCCCTTTGAAGCTATAGGTCTATAACATCAACAGAAATAAAAGGAATGCTAATTAATTCATTTGCATTGATTCGCTATTCCTGTTCATTTAACCCCTTGTCTAACTTCACTCAAGGTGGAATGAAGCCTTAGTTAATACATAATAAAACCTTTCTAAAAAAAATGTCCTTTCCAACAGCAGGACCCCCCCCTCCATCCTGCCCTATTGCTTGATTCTACTTGCATGTGATCTTGTTCCTCCTGGGCTAAACCAAGTAGTGCTGGCAATTAACCCTGAGAAGTTTCAGCCAACCCTTATTTAAGCCCATGTCACACTGCACCAACAGATGGAAAGAGGATGTAAAACGGAGAGAAACACTTGCCATCCGTTGCTTAACACGATGCATCCGTTCTGTACTCACTGCCTCCGTTTTTCTTCCTCTCTATCCGTCGACTGAAGCATCCGTCGACTGAAGTTCCATCCGCTCAAAAAGTTTTGAGCTGCTCAAAACTTTCTGAGTGGAAAATGTATCCAACGTGTCCGTTCTGCATCCATAACGCATACGGGAACATCCGTTCTGCATCCGTTGTCATCCGTATGCGTCCGCTACATCCGCTAGGCACCTGCTGTGCATCCGCACAACTCGCATCCGCTCCAGCGGAAAACGGACACAGGGAGGAAGTGGAAGGGACGCGGAACGGACACACTCACTCTGTGCCACCTGGCCTCAGGGACCACGTACAGGAGCATGCAGTACGGCTGGAGGTGCCACACAACACCATCAGTATTGTGGTCAGAGAAGTGGTGCAGGCCATCATCGAAGAATACCTGGAGGAGCTCCTCAGTGCCCCTCCACTGAAAAAGGCTGGAAGAAAGTTGCAGAGCAGTGGTATCAGAAGTGGAACTTCGCCCACACCGTTGGAGCCATAGATCGCAAGCACGTGGCCTGTAATGCGCCAGCCAAGTCGGGGTCCACTTATTTCAACTACAAGGGCTTCTTCAGCATCATCCTCTTCGCCATGGTCGATGCTGACTACAAGTTCAGGTACATCGATGCTTCAGGCAACGGGTCAGCTTTCAGATGCCCAGTATACAATGCCAATCACCTCAAAGAGGGGCTGGAACGCAACCTCATCATGGGCTTCCCAAATCCAGACCCCTGCCCAATGACACGCAAGATGTGCCCTACTTCATCATGGGGGATGACGCCTTCTCCCTCAGAACCTGCATCATGAAGCCCTACACCTCCAGTGCCTCACCAGTGAAGAGAGGATCTTCAACTACAGGCTGTCCAAGGCAAGGCAGGTGGTGGAGAATGCCTTTGGCATCCTGGCCAACAGGTTCCAGGTACTTCTCACCACCATGCAGCATCGCCCAGAGACCGTGAGGAGGATCGTTGGAAGCTTGCTGCATCCTGCACAATCTCATGCGCACCCGCTACCCAGTGTTGCAGAACAGGCTCCTAGACCTCCAACAAGGCAATTGGGACATGGAGCCTGGGGAATGGAGGCAAGGCGAAACCTGATCGACACTGAGAATGTGCAAGGCCCCAACAGAGCCTCACGTGAAGGGAATAAGCAGCGCAACCTCCTGAGACACTGGTGCAACTCCCCAGCTGGAGCAGGGGAGTGGCAAGACAGGATGATAGATGATTAATGGATGCTTCCTTCAGCCTGTCTCATCACACTGAAGAGATTGTGCCATGTATGTTGAGTGGCCCTACAATGAACAGGGCATTTAATAAAGATTTTGTGTTTATGTTGAAATGTGTGGATCAATGAATAAATTGTTATTGATAATAAAGGGCCATATTGTGGCAGCTGGGAGGGTGGACCATACAGTACCACTATGCTTGCACTGGAGGTTTATCTATCCCACAGCTATCTTAAACCCATCCCAAAGGTATCCCTGCCCATTCCACAGCTATCTTTACCCATCCCAAAGTATCCCTGCCATCCACTGCTATCCTTACCCATCCCACAAGCATGCAAAGGCTTAAACCATTTCTAAAGTTTCCACCAAGACTTTATTTACAAAAATAAATGAAGCAAGTGTGTGCAGCTGTCGAGGGGTTCTCCATCGTGGGACGCTCCACAGACACCTGCCTGGACACAGGAGCTGACTCTTGGCGGAAGAGGACTGGCTCCAGCAGGCTGCCTGAGAGAGAGGGTTGTGAGAGGGGCTGCTCCTTCGGTGGCGGATCTCACTTGGCCATCACGTAGGTCTCTCTGTCCGTCAGCTGACCGCGGCCTGGCCAGATTTCTTGAGGTGCAGCTTCCCATACCAGGTGTGCATGTGCTTCCACCAGCTGAGGAGCACCTCCGAAGTATAGCCCAGGCTCCCACCTTCTCTCTCCAAGCAGCCTGCTTCCTTTTGGTGTTCCTTATAGAGCCTGTGTCCCTTCCGCCATAGATACTCATTCTCTCTCTGCCACTCCAGCACCTCATCCTCATGTTCCTCCTCGATGTTGTATTGCCTCTTCTCCTGTTCTCGTATATGCCTCTTCCTCCCTTTGGCAGGACCACATGGGCCCTCATCAGAGGGGCTTCCAGGTTGTAGGGGCTGCTCTCTGCACACCACCAGGAGCAGCAGCACCAGCAGGACCAGCAGCAGCACCAGCAGCACCAGCAGCACCAGGATCAGCAGCAGCAGAGGAAGCACAGCAGGCCAGCAGCACCAGCAGCACTAGCAGGACCAGGAGCACGAGCAGGACCAGGAGCACGAGCAGGACCAGGAGCACCAGTAGGACCAGGAGCACCAGCAGGACCAGCAGGACAAGGAGCAGCTTCAGCAGCAGTAACGCACTCAGCAGAAGCACCACTGCCAGAGCAGCATCAGCAGAGTAAGCACCAGCAGAAGCACCACCGCCAGAAGCAGCTTAGCAGAGTAAGCACGAGCAGAGCACCACCGCCAGACAGCAGCATCAGCAGAGTAGCACAGCAGAAGCCACCACCGCCATAAGCTCATCATCAGCTCCTCCAGAAGCAGAAGCAGCAGAAGCCCCAGCCCCAGAAGAGCGAGCCCGTGCTGCAGAAGCCCCAGCAGAAGCAGAGTGAGGGCCAGATGTGGGAGGGTGGCCCTGTCCCTCTTGCCAGGACTGGCAGCAGATGGCTGAGGCTTTCTCTTCTTCCCCATGGTTGTGTGGGGTTTCTGGCTGGCAGGCAGGCTGGCAGGCAGGCAGGCAGGCAGGCTGCAGGCAGGCAGGCAGCAAGCTGGCAGGCAGGCAGGCAGGCTGGCAGGCAGGCAGGCAGGCTGGCAGGCAGGCTGGCAGGCAGTCGATGTGTCTGGAAGCAGGTCTTTCCTCGAATGTTGACCTTCTTGGGAGCTGCTTCCCTTTATATCCACGGGGCTGACGCAATGCAATCCTCCCCGCATGCACAGTGAACACTAGGCATCTGCTAGGCATCCGCTAGGCTTTCCGCTCTGCATCCGCTTCATCTGCTCGGCATCCGCTGTGCATCTGCTTCATCGCTTGGCATCCCCTCTGCATCCGCTCTTTCCGTTCCATGTCCGCTTTGCTGCGCTCCCCAGAAGCCTTGCGGATGTGCCATCCGCTCCCATCCGCTTCCATCCGCTAGGCTTCTGTGAGCATCCGCATTCCATCCACCCTGCGTCCTCCCCCCATCTGTTCCTTTCCGTGTGTCCGCTTCGTTATGTAAAGTTCGGGGCACTTTTGAGAGCGGATAACAAACGGATGGAACATTTTTCTCGTCCGCTGTGTCCTTTTTACAAACATTTTGCATCTGTCGGCCAGTGTGACAGGGCCTTTAGCCTTTGAGAATGGAGACTGCTGATTTCAATGTCCCAAAAGTGCTTTTTCAAGAGATAACTGGACTTTCTGGTTTTTCTTTGAAGACATTTCACTTCTCATCCAAGAAGCTTTTTCAACTCTGACTGGATGGTGGGGAATGGGGAATCCAGTCAGAGCTGAAGAAGTTTTTTGGATGAGAAGTGAAACAACTTCAAAGAAAAACCAGTTGCCTCTTGAAAAACCACCTTTGGGACAACCACAACATGGATGACTGTGAATCTCCATAAATGGCTGATTTCAGTGCTTTCGTTTAATAGATCCAGGTTGCTGGGTGGATATATTTGACTTTGTTGTTATCTAAAAAGATCATTCCTGTTTGGATGTCAAAAGGATATGATTGTCTAAGATGGTTGGAGTTTTGTTTTGGAAGCTAAAGTGGAGGTAACAGTATTTCTAAAATGATACTGAGACTAGTTCAGTCCAAAAGTCCTCCTCGGAAGAAATTCTCTGTGACCTCAGAAATTTTTTTGTTTATGGTAACTTTTCTTTGCTTTACTATGAAACCATTAACTCTCTTGAATGCTTTGTCAAAAAGGCAGTAACTAAATAAGCAAACAGAGATTAAAAAACAACAACACCAAGGCACTTAGTCCAAACACCATGCCAACAAAAATACCCTTGGGCACACCCTACACTGCCAAGCATCTTATTCTTAACTCTGGCGGCTCTCACTTTTGCTGCACAGATTATCTGGGAGTGGAAAAGTTCCCAAGCTTTGCTAGCACATTTTATGTGTGCACAGAAAATTAAGTCTGTCTCTGCTTCATTGTTTCTCAACGTTGGCAACTTTAAGATGTGAATTCTTTAAGAGTTGAAGTCCACATGTCTTAAAGTTGCCAAGGTTGAGAAACACTGCTCTGCTTGTTGCTCAAGATGTCTTGTCCCAAAGGTGCTTTTTTTCAAGAGGTAAATGGACTTTCTGATGGTGATGCTATTTATCCCACTTTCTTCTAGCTTACCAAGAAGTAGGTCGTGGTCTACTGTTGAAGGAAATATCCTTCTGGGTTCAGTTCCAAGAGGGGAAAAAGATATTGGAACCATGGAGGCTGTTTGGAAGGGTTAATATCAGGACCACATGGCCTGGAGCTCCAGAGTGAAAGGGAAGGATAATCAAGAAAAAGGGCTGAGGTGCTGAGAGTGCCAAGGTTTTATACCCTCTGTTGGGATTTGAATTGGAGCGTGTATTCTGATTGGTTGTCAGATTCCCAGGGGCAACTCTGTAGGCTGTCTTGAGTTCCAGGCTTGGTTGAACCTTGCTGGATGATTTATGCCCTTAAAAGGGCTTTTGGCAATTTCTACAGCTTTACCTGGAGCTCCTTGTTATGTAAAGTATTCTGGCCCAGGCCTTAATGGCCCACCCATTAACAAAGGTGGGGGTGAGTTTCTACTTCTGAGGTGAGTTTCTGCTTTTGAGTTTCTACTCTTTTTAGAGGAAATATTCTGCCCTTTTAATATTTCCTAGACTATTTCAATTTTCTAGGAGGTGTGGGTGCTAATGTCCTATACCACTTTTTTAGTCCCACCTTCGTCCCAAGGTTAGCTGCCTCCAAGCTGCTAAATTTATTTATTTATTTAGTGTATGGAAAATACATGGACTTACAGTGGTTCAAATGTTAATGTCCAGTCCACCCAGCCATTCAAGGACAGAGTGGTCTATGTTGAAAAAATCAGACATTGGGCCGGTGTAAGCTCTTGATGGACATTCGGACACAATGTGAAAAATATTTTGTCGAGGAGCACCACAGTCACACTGAGAGGTAGAGACAAGACCTCAAACAATGAGTCCTGGCAGACTTCATGTTGAGTATGGATCCTGTTCAGAGTTGACCAATGCTGGCAAGGAAGGTCAAAACCTGGCACCTTTTTGTGTAGGGTCATCTATATAACTGCTGTATCTAGGTGTGTTCAGCAGCCCATTTGGCTTTCCACTGTGTGTTGATGTCAAAGTTGTTAGACAGCTGTTGAGGGAGTACCAGAGAGAGCTTCCTAGATTTAAGCCTGCCAACTGATAGATGAGGAAGATCAGCATGCACAGGGAGAAGTGGGTTTCTCAAAATTTTGTTATACTCCTTCACTAAGGCTTCTTACCTTCGTAGAGCTGATGGTGCAATATTGCTCAAGATGGGGAGCCAGGAAGTAGGACCAGATTTTATACAGCTGCTTATGATCTTCATTGTATCATTTAGTCTAGCATCGATCTTGCTAATATGGCAGCTATTAAGCCGAACAGGGGCACAGTAGTCAGGTGTGAAGTAGACCAACCCTAGTGCTGATATTCTGAGAGTTTCTGGACTAAGTTTTTCCTGGTAGTGATTTTAGCAGACATATTCTCTAGGGTTTTTTTAATAGGCGAGAGCGTGATCCAAAGTTACTCTGAGGTATTTGGGGTGAGGATCATAAGGGAGTAGGTTGTTATTCAGAGAGGCCTTTGGGGTGGCATTGGCGAGTTTGTTGTTGAGATGGAAATAGGTGCTCATTGTTTCCCTGACACTGGGTATGAATCTCCAGTCAGCAAATAATTTTCCCAGGGACTTCAGGTCCTCAGAGAGGTGACAGTCCAATACTTCCAAGTTTTTATCTTGTGCTGCTAGGGCCAGGTCATCTGCAAATCCAAATTTATGTCCCCTTGTAGCTGGCATATCTGAGATATAAAGATTGAACAGTTGGGTGCCAGTACAGAACCTTGTGGAAGGCTGTTGTTGAGTCTTCTTAGCTTGTGAACATTATCCCCCAAAATGATCTGAAAGGATCTATCGCTGAGCTGTCCCCAAGCTGCTAAATGAACTAACAGTTTACAATCATAGTTAGAAAGGGTTTCTTTCACTGAAAGATTAAAGTATGAGAGACAAGTGTACCATGCTCTATTACTAAATTGTTCAAATCACCAATTCCTCTCCCAGCATTGCTAGAGCATTTTTAAAAATGCTTTTAAAAACACATGAGTCAGACTCTCAAATCAGCTCTTCTAAAGTTAGCTTCAAAAATTGCAATTTTTCTTCTCTCTATTTGAAGTTGCCTCTCCACTCCAGTACGTTTTGTTGAACCACAAGAAGGAGAACTTCATATAAAAAGATGTGAAACTTTGAGAAAAGCTCCAAGGTTCCCAGAAAGAATTGTTGATACAAACCACAGTTTTAAATATCTTAGCTAAACTTGTATAGTCAATCTGCTGAGGTTTGATCAAAGAGCATGTGTTTAAAAGCAAGGACGCCCAGTCCATTGGCATGGAGATAAACATATCAAATACATCATTCTGTCCATCAAATTGTTTCTTTAATGGTGCAAAAGAGGTGGTGGTGGGGTTTCATCGTAGATCCTACTGTTGGAAGAAATATTCATCTGGTTTAGTTCCAAGCTGGGAGAAAGGCACTAGAGACAAAATGGAGGCTGGAGGCTGATTGGAAAGAGGTTTCATTTATTGGTGAAGCAGAACCACCAAGCATATGTGATTCTGGGCAACAGATCACATGGAGTTGAGAATGAGGGGTTTTTATACCTTTCTCTTGGGCTTTGCACTTGAACATCCTATTCCTGTGCAAGAACATGCATTCCATTGGCTGTTGTCAGACTCCCTTGGGGCTACGTAAAAATCAGGAGTTTGTCTGAACTAAGCTTGGTTGAAGTTTGGCTGATGCAATGAAGGGTCTTGTTGGACAATTCCTATTGTGGCTGTGGGCTAATCCTACCTTTGTTCAGACCTTGCTGCAGGGATTTTTTGCCTATGAATAGAGCTATCTATCTCTTTATCTCTTAAGTGCTGACATCTTCTGAGGGCTATGAAGGAAGGTGGGGGCTACTTTCCAAGAGCATGTTTCTCCATTTCTCATCCAGGGAAATATAATACTCTGCCGTTTTAATATTTCTCAAAATATTTCATTCTTCTAGGAGAGGGATAGGTGGTAACTTTCTACTCTACTTTCTATCAGAGAAAGAGAGGGAGGGAGGGAGAGAGAGGGAGAGAGAGAGAGATAAATGTAGTAGGTTTTTACATAACACATCTAAAGTTTGATAGTTTGAGAGCCAGTTTATAAGTTGAAGACTACCTGTAGTAATAACATCTAAACAATAAGTAAATACCAGTGAACAAAACTTGGTATTAGATTCTTTCAAATTTATTGCATCTCCATCATCAGAATTTTTTTAGAATCAGAATATATATTTTAAAAAAAGGAAAATCATAACAACATTAGTCAGATGTTTGTCTTTCCAATGCTGAACAGACTTTTGACTGTTGTTCATTTTGACTGTGAGTTCATTTTCTTTGTTGAGAACTCAGTTCTATCACACAGAATAGAACTTTTTACTGAAATGGAACACTTACTTATACCTAAAATACAATGTTATTTTCACTACATAACCACCAACATAAATGCAATGAGATAATTTCTTGTTGAAAAGGATGTAATTTAAATAAACTATTGATTTTAAAAAAATACATCTCTTTTTTATTGGTTAAATAAAACATTCAAGCAAAAAAATATATACGTACAGACTGTATTTAAAGGATTTCTTTAAAAAAGCAAAACAAACAAAAATATCTAAAGTTAAAAGAACATTCTGGCATTCTAGCAGCCCTCCCTTTCTTTTCCTGTTTTTCTTTCTCCCCCAATCAGAAGTAGTAGCTACTTGCCACTTGAATATTTTTACACTTTACTATGAATATTATTATTCATTTTTGTTTGGAACATTTTAATTGTTGTTTTTGCTGTTTTGTTTTTCCAGGAGCTTTTTTCTCCCACATAATCAGTACTTCACATAAAGCATTCCTTATTTACTGTAGCATTTCCAAATTTTCTATAAGATTTATCCATCCTAGCAATATAACATCTGTAGAATATCTTCTACCATTTTCCCTCAGATGGTAGCTTAGTTAGTTTTTATTGATTTTTCCCATAAATATTCTCATTGCTTCTTTGAAATTTGAGAAGGCAGACTTTATAGAGCTAAAAATATATATAATAGAGAGACATGAAAGACAGGTCTGCCCAGGAATTGTAAATACAATGAGAAACAAACAAGGAAACAGCATGTTTGCAAATAAATGCTTACTTGAAATTGGATGTTATTCTGTATTTGAAAGAAAAATCAGATTCTTATTGTCTCATGGCACATAGAGTCAATATATTTGTAACATATATGTTGTTAAAAGTCTTGATGAAACTTACCAGGAAAAGTTAATTTAGCAAATAAAATTTTGATAGATATATGTAGAAAGGGTAATTTTAAACTGAGGTGGTAGATAATGAAAGCAGGTAGATAATACTGCAAGAAACATATTTTGTAAAAATTATAGATGTTTGTAATCTAGTGCTATGTTCTTATGAAATTGTGCTTAAAAATGAATTTTGCAGTGTACCAAAAGGAACAGGAAAAAGAAAGCACAGTGCAAGTCATTTATTGGAACTGATGCAATTTAATGCAAGCGAATAGTAAGTTGCATGCACAGTCATAATCCTTGTTTAAAAGAGATGATTACAGTGATGAGACTCATTAAGAAATTAAAATATGAGGATTTAGCAATTGGATGGAGAGAATATTTGTACTTTGGGGGGGGAGGGAACCAAAGGGAATTAAAGCATGACTATTGTTTAAACTCAAATGAAAAAGGAAACAATTTTCTACCCAGCCATTGGAATTTATTTTTCAGACCATTGTATCTCATACCAATCTGAATGAAGGGCAGGAAACTACTTTGTAACATTCATAGATGATGCCCAGTATTGTGGATGAAGGAAGGAAGGTGCAATTTATGAGAGGAAGATGTTAGATGACATTTGTGGTAGCAAAACAAAACAAAACACATCCTTGAATCTTTACTTCAGCAGTGGGGAGTAGCCTCTAGGCATGAAGAGTGGAATACAAGACAAATACATAAATAAACTCACTGCATGCTAATTAATATAGTCACTGAAATGATTCATCTGGATTGTAGCTCTAGTTTCTAGCAAGATTTTCACTAGCTCTGGATTTTGGTCTTAATCTACTTGGGAATCTGGTCTCACTGAGTTTGCCAGTGGAGCCCTTTCTTCTTTATTTGTAAAAAAACACCCTCTTTTCATTGCTCAAATAATATTTGCTCAAAGAATATTCTAGAATAACCTTGTCTATTCTGATGCTTATTCAAGGTTGGGTGCTTGGGTGAGCTTTATGCCTTGCCATAAAGAAGTCATCATCTTCACATCTTGAGGGGATCAGGCTGGATAAAGTCCCTTAGTCTCTATGGTGCAAAGAATGTCCATTTCTATTTTTCATTGGATTTGCTGGAATTGATATAGAAAAGAGCAACAAAGCCACTTTCTTTTAAATACTATGGATGGTAGTTGTATATCTTTGGCTCATAGTGGGAGGAATCTTTAATTAAGCAGAAAAAGCAAGCTTGCGCTGGCCATAAAAAAATGTGTGAATTTGTGACCATAATATGCAGCCTGAATTACTAACTGTAAGAAAATTTCCCAATCCATAGCAAAGTACTTTGTTTTTATAAGGTCACACAGTAATAAGAATCACAACAAAAAAAATTGCATAAATATTTGAGAGTCTCAATTACATTTTCATCTGCAAGAAATTACAAAGCTAAGGGTACAGAGGTGTGGTAGGGACAAAAAACAAAAGCAAAAAAGAAGACTGATAATGCTGAATCATGAGATTTGTGCGATATAGAATAAAAGGCTGCAAGAATTAGAATTTGGAACAGCTAACCATTATTTTCCAATGAATTTTTTATTTTGAAATGCACACTCCCTAGTATGCCTATGTAGAAGAATAACAAGCTACTTCACTAAATTGAGTCAGAAGACTTGCCAGCCCCTAAGTTTTCTCCATCTGGCAATGTTGATGGAGGACTGAGTTGCACCTAATACGAGTTCCTTGAACTTCAGTCTGGCCAAACTCTCAGATGCTAAAGGCATTAGGAGGGTTCCCCCCTCCCTCCCCTCCCCCATCCTCATACCTCCATGGCTCTTTCACAAACCAACAGACATAGGGCACAATGAGCCTCTTTGATAGGCAAACAATTTTCTTACTCAAATGTGCTCGGGTTTTCCACTTCCCGCTGCCAAACAGAACTTAATTTAAGACTAAAACCCCAGATGGGCCACATAAAACATTGCTGTGGTCTGGGCTATATTTAGCCTTCTCTCCAACCATAACCCACACACTTTCCTCTTCTCTTCCCCTCTCCCAACTTTGCCTTGTGCGAAGCACACTTTCTACACTGGTTCAGCATGAGTCTTTTATTCAGAGTATTATTTTCTTTTATTTATCTTGTTTACCTTCTGTTTTGAAGGGTCAACAAAAATAAACAACATCCACAAACTCTTCATGAGAGTCACAGCAAGAAAAAAATGAAGAAATCCCAAAGATACTGCTAATATAAAGGGCCAGTAGAAAATAGAAGAACCCAGTAAATGTTTAAATAACAGCAGCCCAAATGATGTAGTCCTTTGCAAAGAACACTAAAAGAAAGTGAAAGAAAACACATTTTTATTTCAAGCTCACTATTGGCTCCATAATGATGGGACACAAAGACTGAATAAAATTGGCATGTGCCTTTTGATATCTTCCTCTGCATAGATGTTTGCTATGACTGGTACAGCCTTGATTTTTCTAATATTCACTACACCCTATCCTCAGCCTAGTCCTACAACTTCCAGTATTTATACCCAGCAAGATAGGAGCAGGCTGTTCTTCATGCTTTATGTTTCTCTCCATATACCTTTTCATGTAATCTCATTTTTAGACCATCGATTTATCGATTGCTCTGAAATATATAATTTCCAGTGAGGTCTATGAAACATAACATCAGAGTAACAGAATAACAGAATTGGAAGGGACCTTGTAGGTCATCTAGTCCAACCCCCTGTCCAAGCAAGAGATCCTACACTATTTCTGACAGATGGGCGTCCATGGCTGCCCAAGCTCCTGCTCCCACAACTTCTGAGGGCAAGCTGTTTCATTGGTTGATTGTTTTCACTGTCAGAAAATTTCTCATTTCTAGGTTAAATATTTCCTTGATCAGTTTCCATCCGTTATTACTTATCTGGCCTTCGGGTGCTTTAGAAAATAGGTTGACACCCCCGTGATAACTCCTCAACTATTGGAACAATCTTTCAAAGATTGTTAAAATCCTGCATCCATTCACTCACAAAGAACTGAATAAAAATAGCATTAAAAGAACCAGAAGTTTAAAAAGAAAATGCCTCAAATGTTAAAAGAAAGTTACACTAGCATAGCAATTAAGTGACTCCTATGAAAAGGTAGGATTTGCTAAATCATGACAGCACAATGAAGGAAGCTCTCTTTCTTCCAAGTCTCAGCTATGTATCAAGCTGTGTGGGGGCTTTAAAAAAAAGACCCCAGAGATTATCAGCATAGATGCATAAGTTGCTATACAACCTTCCAGGATTTTAGGACTAGTAGATCTGGGCTATGACTATTTGGGTGACTGCTAACTTAGAAAAGAGTTCATTTTCTGTATCTGTCTGCCATCTAATGGCGCGCTGGATTTTTGCAGCCCAGTTGTCATAATTCCAATTATTGAAGATGCAAGCAATAAAATTTAATCCTGTGTCAGGGAAGGATGTTTGCAGAAGGATGTTTGAAGAAGATCCTGGTGCAATTTTAAAAAGAGCTGAAAGAAGTCAAGGTGATTTGATACTATCATGTATCACATGTATGAACTTAGAATAAGTCAGAGAAGCAGTTGCTGACTGACATGCCTAGTAAAATGATACCATTGGGTCATACAGAACTACAGAAGAATAAGATAAGGTTATGCAAGGTTCCTTTGGTTATTTAAGATATTTATGGCTTACGCATTTGAGGACTGTTTGTCACACATCAGAGGTCTATTGGTCAGGGGCATTTTAAATCCATCTGTACTGTGTTGTATTTTTATCTAAAAACTTACATGATTTGAAGTATGTGTTAGGCAAGATGCAAATTAATATATCCAAGAAGAAATAGTTATGATTGATAAAGAAAATGGAATATAGCATACTGTTTGAAGTTTACTCATGTAGGAAGATATATAAAAGTAAATTGCTTGAAGTGGGAGTAAAATACTTAAGAAGTGTATTTCGCAAAACAAAAGTTAGAATCAAGAATGAATGGCAAATAAGTGTATAGTGAATATGAAAATAATGTATATAAAAAATACCCTGAGGTTAAAGAATGAATAGCAAAGCCAATCTATGAAGGGAAATTTGAATAAACTAAGAGGAAAGAGAAAACTGAGGTTATGCCTGGCTAGAGTTGATAAGATCTTGAAAACGAGAGAGGAGGTATTGTTTAAATCAAGGCTAGGTCACATCGGCCGACGGATGCAAAACGTATGTAAAAAGGACACAGCGGACGAGCAAATTGTCCATCCGTGTTATCGGCCTCTCAAAAGTACCCCAAATTTGCATAAACAGAGCGGACAACAACGGAAAGGAACGGACGGGAGAGGACGTAGCAAGGAATGTTAAGCGGATGCTCCAACGGAAGCCTAGCGGATGGAAGTGGAATGGAAGCGGATGACACATCCCGCAGGGCTTCCGTGGGAGAACAGTGAAGCGGATGCGCACAGGAGCGATGCCTAGCTGATACAGCGGATGCATCACAGCCGCCTAGCGGATGCCTAGCGGATGCAAAGCGTTCACTGCGCATGCGGGGAGGATGCATTGCATCAGCCCCCGCTGATATAAAGGGAAGCAGCTCACAAGCAGATCACCATTCAGAGGAAAGACCTCTGCCAGACACATCTTCAGCCAACAACCATGGGGAAGAAGAAGGAAGCTGTGCCTACTCCTGCAGCCCTGCAAAGAAAGGAGAGGACCACCTATCCCTCCCCTGGGCTGACTCTGCTTCTGCTGGGGCTTCTGCTGCTGCTTGCTGACTCTGCTGGTGCTGGTGCTTCTGCTGGTGCTGCTCCTGTGCTGCTCTGGTGCTGCTGGTGCTGGTGCTGCTGCTGCTGCTGGTGGTGGTGTGTGGTGGACCAGCCCCTAGAACCTCAAGCCCTGCTGATGAGGGCCCCGAAGGCCCTGCAGAGGGAGGAAGAGGCATTCGCGAGAACAAGGGTGAGAGGAGACAGTAACTCCATTGCAGAGGAACATGAGGAGGAGGTGCTCGAATGGCTGAGGAGAACGAGTACCTCTGGAGGAGGGACACAGGCGCTCTATCGAGACACCAAGCGGAAGCGGCGGCTTGGAGAGAGAAGGCGGAGAGCCTGGGCTACACTTCCAGATGTCCTCCTGGGGTGGTGGAAGCACATGCACACCTGGTACGGGAAGCTGCACCTGAAGAAGTCTGGCCAGGCCGCGGTCAAGCTCACCGACCAGGAGACCTATGTGATGGCCAAGTGCAGCTTCTTGTAGAGTGAGATCCGCCACCGAGGAGCAGCCCCTCTGTCAATCCTCTCTCTCAGGCAGCCCAAAGACAGCGCAGTCCTCTTCTGCCAAGAGTCAGCTCCTGTGTCCAGGCAGGTATCTTTTGGACACCCCACGATGGATACCCCCTGACAGCTCATTCACTCCCCATGGCGGAGCACATGGAGGGACCCCCTGACACAGTTGGAGCAAGAAGAAGCCGCTGCACCAGAGACCAACCCACCCCCCCCAGCTTCACCTCCCAGAAAGCAGGCAGAGAGCCAGACCGTGAGGGGTCAGAGCCACAACTATCCTCTTGGGACAGGCGCCCCACGCTCTAGATCTCCTCTATCATCTGGTACAGTCCACATACATCCTTCTAACCGAAAGCCCTCTCACCTAGGTGAACCAGACTCCTCATGGAAATGCCGAATCCCAGTACAGGTGATCAAGGAGAGGATCACAGGTCTTCTGTACCACCCTCCAGGCCCAGCTGAACTGTTCTGACTGAAGTCCAGGTCTGCTCCTCCACCCCAGGTGTGTCACAGCCCTTCCAAGGCTTTTCACAGCCCTCCAACCTACTAAGGCTACGGCTACCAGAAGTTCCAGCAGCACAGGCAGCCCTTCCCAGTCCAGGCACAGGTTCATCGTACGCCACCGGTGCCACTGATGCCACCAATGCCACAGATGCCACAGATGCTGCCCCAATGCCACAGATGCCACCAATGCCTCACCTCGCTCACCTGCAGACCAGACAGCCCCACCACACTCCTCCTTCCTCCACCCCACAGCCAAGCCCGGCCTCAGAACATCTGTCATCGGTCTTGGGACTGACACCCCATGTCATGGAGGAGGGGGCTCTCAACCTACAGGACTGAGCCAGCTCTTCTGAGAGCCTCCTCACACACCATCCCCTGTTGTCCTCTCGGGGCAGGCACCCCAATGGCGCCTCAGACCAGACCTCCAGCCACTGCCACCTCCACAGCACCTGGACCCTTCACCCCTGAGATTATGGGCACGCCTCAGAGTGACTGAGAAGAGTGCCAGAGACTGGGTTGATAACCTGTTGACTTTATCTTTGCTTTGGACACTTTACTGGGGTCATTTTGCTTTGACAGTTTGTTATTAATAAAGTTTATCTTTGCTTCACACACTTGGTTCAGTCCTTTTATAAATAAAGTCTTGGTGAAACTTTTAGAAAATGGTTTAAGCCTTTGCATGCTTGTGGGAATGGGTAAGGATAGCAGTGGGATGGGCAGGGATACCTGTGGGATGGTTAATAGCTGTGGGATGGGTAAGGATAGAAGTGGGATGGTAGGGATACCTGTGGGATGGGTAATAGCTGTGGGATGGGTAAGGATAGCATGGGATAGATAAACCTCCAGTGCAAGCAGAGTGGGACTGTATGGTCCACCCTCCCAGCTGCTACATCTATGGCCCTTTATTATCAATAACAATTTAATCATTCATCAACAATTTCAACATAAACACAACTCTTTATTAAATGCCCTGTTCATTGTAGGGCCACTCAAACATACATGGCCCAATCTTGTCAGTGTGATGCAGACAGGCTGAAGGAAGCATCCATTAAGCATCTACCATCCTGTCTTGCCACTCCACTGCTCCAGCTGGGGAGTTGCACCAGTGTTTCAGGAGGTTGCCGCTGCTTTCTTCCCTTCACGTGAAGCTCTGTTGGGGCCTTGCACTCCACAGTGTCTATCAGGTTTCGCCCTTGCCTCCATTCACCAGACTCCATGTCCCCATTGCCTTGTTGGCGATCCACGAGCCTGTTCTGCAACACTGGGTTGCAGATTGTGCAGGATGCCAGCAAGCTTCCATGATGTTCTTCACGGTCTCTGGGCGATGCTGCATGGTGGTGAGAAGTACCTGGAACTGTTGGCCAGAATGCCAAAGGCGTTCTCCACCACCCGTCTTGCCCTGGACAGCCTGTTGTTGAAGATCCTTCTTACGGGTGAGGCATCTGGAAGTGTAGGGCTTCTTGAGGGAGGTTCTGAGGGAGAAGGCGTCATTCCCCACGATGAAGTAGGGCACATCTTGTGTGTCGTTGGCAGGGGGTCTGGATCTGGGAAGCCCATGATTGAGGTTGTGTTCCAGCCCCTCCTTGAGGTCACTGGCGTTGTATACCTGGGCATCTGAAGTTGACCCGTTGCTGAAGCATCGATGTACATGAACTTGTAGTCAGCATCGACCATGGCAAAGAGGATGATGCTGAAGAAGCCCTTGTACTTGAAATAATTGGACCCTGAGTTGGCTGGAGCTTTGCAGGCCACGTGCTTCCCATCTATGGCTCCAACATGTGTGGGGGAAGTTCCACTTCTGATACCACTGCCTCTGCAACTTTCTTCCAGCCTTCTTCGTGGAAGGGCACTGGAGGAGCTCCTCCAGGTATTCTTCGATGATGGCCTGCACCACTTCTCTGACCACAATACTTATGGTGTTGTGTGGCACCCTCCAGGCATATCTGCATGTTCCTGTATGTGATCCCGGAGGCCAGGTGGTGCAGAGTCAGTGCCACCTTCAGTCCAGGGTCCAGGCTGGGCTGGAAGTTGGTGCTCTGCTTGGTCAACCTGGATGTCAGCCGCTGCACAACTTCGTCAAACATGGCTTGGAGGCATCCTCATGAAGTTCTGGAATGCACGAGGGTCTTCGTTCCTCAGCTCCACCATCAGCTTGTCATACAGTACGTACTCGGCTCTTCTGGTGATCCATCTTCGGACCCAGACACTTCTTGGCCGCCTCCTTTTCCTTGCGTAGAACAGGTGAAAGAGCCTGTAGAGGGCTTTCGCACTGTTGTAGAATGAATGGCGGCTACCAAAAGGAGTGTGCAAGATCCATGGTGGAGATGACTGGATGCTGTGGAAGAGCAAGGGCAAGATCAAGGCTGAAGAGGTCTGCACACCCAGGGCTGCTGGACTGAAGTGAGATCCAGGTGATTTTCTCTCCTTTTTATGGGAAATATAGGTTTTCCTCTAGGTGTACTTCTGCATCCTCTAGACTTCCTCCAGACATCCTAAATATCCGAGATACGTCCCCTATATGAACGTTTTTTCCATTTTAATGCTTTATATGAGAGCTGCATCTGCTTTCATCCTTTCCATGTCTGTGCTAGTAACGCTGCGCGGACGTTCCACAGAGGTTTCGCTTCCTCCCTCTTTCCGTTTTCCACTGGAGCGGATGTGAGTTGCGCGGATGCACAGTGGATGCCGAGTGGATACAGCAGCCGTGTAACAGATGTAGAACATTTGTTCCCGTATGTGTCAGGATGTAGAACGGACGCTGCCGGAAAGTTCATCCGTCAAAAAGTTTTGTGCAGCTCAAACCTTTTTGAGGGATGAAATCTCAGTAGACGGATGCTGGATGGATAGAACGTATTAATCACGCACGCAGTGAGTACAAGAAACGGATGCATCGTGTTAACAACGGATGGCAAGCGTTTTTCTCCGTTTTACATCCTCTTTCCATCTGTTGGTGCAGTGTGACATGGGCTTAACAAAAGGCAACATATAAAGTTATATGTGATCATGATGGAAGCCAGGATAACTTTCAAGAAAGAGATGAATGGTTATAATGAATGATATTTGTGTAAATAAGATTTAGTTACATTTCCCTTTCTGTTGTTTCCTGCTTTTAGTTTCTTTTGCCAGTGACTTCTCACTCCTTTCTGCACTTGATGTAATATTGCTTACCATCAAAGTAATGCTATGATTGGTATATATGATAACAACAATTCTGAACAAAATATTTCACTCAGAGGTCCTGATGAATCTTATATCCTTCCAGTGAGCTCTGCAATCAAGGGATGTTTAGAATTGAGGTCTACGCAGATCTATTTTCTCAATTTAGCCTCTGTAGCAGTTGAGGTTGAGGTTCTCCTTGGGCTCTTTTTGGCCACACAAGGGGTATACAAATGGGCAAGAGGAGGAAATACTGCTCATAGAAAAACTCAGGGCTTTAGACTAGGGCAATTCTTTTGCAAACATATCTGAGATGCATATAAACATGACTCCCGCTCTCCAAACTACTTCAGTGATTGGGAAGAAAAACAAAACCATCTCTTTCTATTCATCATTCCTACTTTGACCATGATGAAACATTGCCTTTTATTCTTTCACTTCTTTCTTTTGCATGACCTGACCAGCTGATCAACATATATTTGGCCTGTGACGAATGGGAAACACCTTCCCATGTAAATTCATTCTTCTTGTGATCCTTTATTTTCCAATCAATTCAGGATGATTTCTTGCTTCTCCCTGCAGTGCCTCTCAATTTTGGATGAAGTGCCTGTGTGTGAAGAAAGAGCTTTTCAGAATTAGTCCAATTAACATAAGGAGAGGGGGATCAACAGCTGGAAGAATCCATTTCCTGGAACCAAAATATATGATGTTTTGCCTTGGGAAAAACATTTTATCTCCACTTAGAAAAGCAGAGATAGTGAAGGGGGCAGGTGGGGGGGGCAAGAAAACTCAAATGTTCAAGTTTTTTGGCCAGTTTGCTGGAACATTCCTAAGGCATTTGACACCTGCTCTTCACTCAGCCCTCCTCATATTTTCTGTTTCCTGCCACAATCAGAGAAGCAAGCACTGCTTCCATTGCTATGCTTAAGACTGTGTTTTTGTCACTTAGAAAAAGGCTCCAGACTTGACAGAGGTCTCTGCTGGTATCATGAGAAACATTGGTTCAGGCCATTTTGCTGGCTCTTAGTCTTATCCATTGTTTGCATGCAACAAATCTATATGCCCCTGAAACTGCTGGTGTCAAAAAAATTTTCTTTCTATCCCCACATGAAAATAGAGGAAATATATTTTCAATAAAGCAAATGCCAGGTATCATAGGCAGCACACAGCTATCAACAAGTTCTTTTTGAAAAAGGCATCAATTCAATTTGCAGAATGGAGAACAGGGATAGAGAAATCGGCTCAACAATGCAGTCCTAGTCTTTCATATACATAGAAACTTTCCTCTAATTCCTTGCCAACAATGGTAGTCAGAAACCATTGGGTCACAACACAATACAGGTAAACTTAGCTCCTGTTGGAAACACGCTTCCTCATTGTGGACATTTCTTCAGCCTCACCCACCTCCTCATCTTTTCCCCTCTCCAGTTTCTCCTCTTTTGCATTATTCTTTTCTAATTGCATTTTTAATCTTTTTTTTCTCCAAGTGTAATCCATCTATCTGTTTCTCTGACAGCTATTACTATTATTATTATTATTATTATTATTATTATGGTCTCAATTTGAACATAACAGCTTTGGTGATCTGCAGGCATTTAAATTAAGGAGATATTTTCTGGTTTTCACTATAGTACTTTTCTGCTTTTAGGATTATGAGAACTGATTTGAAATAATTGAATTCATGGTTTCTTCCAAAATTTTAACTTTCAATTGCCTCCCTTTTGGAGAAAACCAATATATTGTTATTAGCATCCTGTTGAATTCCATGGCTACTTGAGGTTATCCTCCCAATTTTGTGTATGTTTGAGTTGTGGGTCATGTTTTGTAGAAAAGCACAATTGTACAACTGTTGCATCCACTGGGAATAAATAAATGTTTCTCTTGAAAATAACCATTTCTTTGGTTGAAAAATTTTCTCCTTGACACTTTTGCGACTATTCTGTTCAGCTCAGTAGCAGGATCTTTGATGAATTAACCTTTCCAATGCTGCTTAATTAAATAATTCATTTTCTTGGGAGATTAGCTACAGGTCACTCATCACTTCACTCCAAGGGTCTTCAAACTTCCCAAGTTTGAAGGCAACTCCCAGAATTCCTGAGTTAACATGACTGGAGAAGGAATTCTGGGAGTTGAAGTCCACAAGTCTTAAAGCTATCAAGTTTGAAGACCCCTGTTTTACTCTGTAATTTAATATACACTAGGTAAAGGGAAGAAAACAATAACCAAAGGAAAACTTAGTAGATTTTTGCAGGTGATTTATTAACTGACAAATTAAAGGGCATTCAAAGAATGTAGTCACAAACAATGCATTCAGAGGCAGATATCGGAGGCAAAGGTTCTATGAAAAAGATGTTGAGACTCCAGAAAAAGTGCAGAGAAGGGTAACCAGGATGATTAGGGGACTGGAGACTAAACATATGAAGAATGGTTACAGGAACTGGGCTTGGCTAGTCTAGTGAAGACAAGGACCAGGGGACACATGATAGCAGTCTTCCAATATTCGAGGGGCTGCCACAGAGAGGAAGGGGTAAATCTATTTTCTAAAGCACCTGAAAGCCAGACAAGGAATAATGGATGGAAACTGATCAAGGA
>BHFT01010033.1:0-56501 GCA_004320025.1 Laticauda laticaudata
TCATGAGAGAGATTCCCGCTGACTACGCCTCTGGCACTCTTCCACACGTCGTGGAGTCCGGTGTGGCAGGAACCCGCTGAACACAGTGGGGCAGCAAGGAAGAGGGCACATCCACCCTACAGCTCCACCGTTCACACAGAAAGCGGGCAGCCAGACGCCAGAGCCGGAGGGGCAGAGCCACAACTCTGTCCTGCTGGAGATCCAGCGACACCAATCAGAAGGGCCTAGCGGTAGATTTCGCTCTCTCAGGACTGGTACACAGCCGGTCGTCCCATCCTCCCAACCGCAAGCGCCTTTCTCACCTATCGCTCAACCAGCCAAGCCCTCATTGAACAATCGTCCCGAATCACAGTACGCCCAGTGGATCAAAGGACACGCGATCACTCGGTCCTTCCTTCAACAACCTCTACCAGACCATCCAGCTCGAAACGCTCGCTCTCACCAGTCCAGGTCCTGGCTCCTCCACACCCAGGTGATGCTAACTGCCCTTCCAAGGCCTGTTCCCCTACGGTCCCTTCACGCTATACCTAAAGGCTAACGGCTACCAAGGCAGGTCCAGCCCAGCACAGGGCAGCAGCCCTTCCAGTCCAGGCAACAGACTCATCGGACGCACCATACCGTTGCCACCGTCCACTGATTTTCGCGCACGATGCCACGCCATGCCACTGCTGCTACGACGCGCACCGATGCCACCACACATCACTCGTATGCCACCGGGCTGGTGCAGGTTCCTGACTCAGACAGCCAGTCTCCACACAGACATGCAAGACCAGACACCCCACGTACACTGGCTGCGCTTCCTCCACCACCACAAGCCCAGCCCGGCCTCAGAAGATCTTGTCATCCTCAGATAAAAATACTTCGGGCGCTAGACCAACCGCCATGTCAATGTGAGGAAGGGGCGTCTCAAACATCAAAGGACTGAGGCCAGCTCCTCCTGAAAGCCTTCCTCCACACCACCTTCCCACTGTTTGCTCCTCTCGGGCCAGGCATCGGGACTTGCCAATGAACACAGCTCAGACTCTAGCACGCCAGCAGCTAATCATACCTCCACAGCCTACCTGGACCCCTTCACCACTCTGAGAACTTGGGCATGCCTCAGAGATGACTGATGAAGAGTGGGTGGCTACCCTGTTGACCTTTATCTTTGACTTTGGGATACACTTGGCGTCATTTTGCCTTTTACACCTTGTTTATTGAACTAAAGATTATCTTTGATTCACACAACTCTGCTTCATTTATTTTTTCTTAATAAAGTATTGGTCGGAAAACTCTTTAGAATGGTTTAAGCCTCTGTCATTGCTTGTGGGATGGGTTATAGATAGCAGCTGGGGATCGCGGCAAGCGGCATAGCTTGTGGGGATGGGTCAATTAGCCGGTGTGGGATGCGGCAGCTCGGATACCTGTTTGGAGTGAGTTAATTACCTGTGGCGCATGGGTTAGGATAAACTGTGCGATGGGTAACTAGCTGTGGGATCGATAAACCCACCAGCCTGCACAAGCATAGATGGGACTCGTAAAATGCGTCCAACACCTGCCCCAAAGGTGCCAACACTATGGTCCTATTCATATATCAAGAACAACTTGGTAAGTTCATTGATCCACACATCTTCAACAAAAAACACCAACTCTTAGTATTGAAATGCCCTGTTCATGTATCCGTGTGAAGGCCGGCACTTCAACAGTACATTCGCTCAATCGTCATCCCCTGTGTGATGAGACATGGCATGGCAGGAAGGATTCCATTAAGCATCTATCATCCCTGTCCTTGCCACTTCCACTGCGCTACGCTGGGAGCTTTGCAGCCAGTCGTTTCATCGGAGGTTTGCGCTGCTGTCTTCCTTCACGTGAAGTCTCTGTTGGGACCCTTGCACATCAAGTGTCTAATAACAGCGTATTCGCCCTATTGCCTCGCATTTCACTAGGTTGCTGGGTGGTCTTACGAACTGCCTTGGTTTCTGCAATATCTGGGTATGGAGCGGGTGCGCACTGAGATCTCGTGGCAGTGATGCATGAAGCTTCCACGATGTTTCCTCACAGTCCTGTCGGATGAGTGCTGTGCATGGTGGTGAGAAGTATCCCTGGAACCTGTTGGCGCAGGGATCCTAAAGGCCGTTCTCGGCCCTCGTTCCTTCGTTGCCCTGGACGGTCGGTAGTTGAAGACTACTCTCTTCCACGGGTGAGGCATGCTGGAGGTGTAGGGCTTCACTGAGGTAGGTTCTGAGGGAGAAGGCGTTCAATTCCCTCTCACGCATGAAGTTATTGGTGTCACATCTTTGTGTGTTGTTTGTGGTTTCAGGGGGTCTGTGATTATCTGTGGAATGTTTTCCCTATGATGATCTTGTTGCTGTTTCCTAGCCTCTCTCTTCTTGCGAGTTGACGTGCTCATGTATGTTATTTCCTGTGGCATCTTGAAGTCTGACCGTTGCTCTTGAATGCATTCATATGTATTCATGAATCATTGTAAGTTCATGTTCTATGACTCTATTTTTGGCTGAATGAGGATTTATGATGGTCTGAAGTAAGCCGCTTGTAGTCTGATTAAGGGTTGGTACCCTGACTCTGTTTTGGTCTGTGATCTTTTGCATAGTCTTCATCGTGCTTTGCCTCATTTCTATTGGCATCCAACGGTTTGTGTGGTTGAGAGTCTTTTTCGCCATCTTCTGGTATTATCTCACTGCTCTTTCAAGACCTTTCCTCTCGAGCTCTTTCTCAGTGGAGGGGCACTGGAGGAGCTCCTCCAGGTATTCTTCGATGATGGCCTGCACCATTTCTCTGACCACAATCCTGATGGTGTTGTGTGGCACCCTCCATCCGTACAGAACGGATGCATCGCGTTAACCAATGGATGGCAAGTGTTTTTCTCCATTTCACATCCTCTTTCCATCCGTTGGTGCAGTGTGACATGGGCTTTACAACCTTAAAAGAACATTCCTTGATCACAATGTAGAGGAGTTTGTATCCAATTTGAAGCCGCTTAGATCAACCTGGGTCCAAAGGTTGGTATAGAAAAGTTGGTTTAGAAAAATAAGTTTCTCCAAAATGCTAAGTGAGGTTAAAATACATCCAAAGTTCTCTCTTAGTTAGATGGGCCTACAACTAAATATTGATTTCCATACCCTTTGATGATCATACACAGCTGGAGCAGTGTTTCTCAGCCATGGCAACTTTAAGATGTATATACTTCAACTTCTAGAATTTCCTAGGCAGGATTCTGGCTAGGGAATTCTGGGAGTTAAAGTCCACATGTATTAAAGTTGCCAAGTTTGAGAAACACGGAAATAGAGAATATCCTGTTGTTTTCTTTAGTTATTAACTTCTATTGAGTCAAAACCAGCTTCGCTGTAATCCTCCAATTTGGTCATTATCTCCATAAATTAACTCCTAAATTACATTTTATTTCTTATCATCATTCTTATCCCTTATAAGCTTAAAAAAAAAAAGAAAGAGAAGAACTCATTATGATTTTTCTCCTCTATTTGACAGAGAAAGGTAAATGCCTTTCTATTCTTTTCAAGAAGCTTTTACTTCCAGCTCTTTGGGTGGAGGGTGCATTTGCATATGTGAGAAATGTCAGGGCAATTTGGAGAGTCTGACATTATCTAGCATGGATGAGTAGTTTTCTTTGACACTTATTGCATTTCTTTAGACTGGGACTCTGGGGAAATATGTTCATAATTCTGAATGTAACGAAGAACTAGATGTTGACCTCATTCCAAAAAAGAAAGAAAAAAATCAGTGCTAGGAGAAAGGGGAAAAAATGAAATGATATTCTTTCCACTGATTGAAAAAAATGTTGTTTTATTATGTTTTTACATCGCCTGAACCTGATCCCACATTTTCCTTCCTTCCTTCCTTCCTTCCTTCCTTCCTTCCTTCCTTCCTTCCTTCCTTCCTTCCTTCCTTCCTTCTCTCCCCCCCTCCCTTCCTCCCTCCCTCCAAATTAGAAGGAAGAATGAAGCAGGCAGATAGGCCTTAAGATAATGAAGAACTGATCAGCATGCATTTGGAACGGTTTCCAAGCAGCCAAAAGGATAGAGGTGCCAAAATGAAAGGAAATTTAACATGCTGCAGTGCACATGGAATGATTGTGTCAGCACCTCCAGCAGCCAAAATTATAAAGCAGAAGTATATAAGAGTATACAAGTAAGGCCAGGTCCAATTCAATTTCAAGATTCAAAGATGGTATGATTTAACCTGAATTTGTGAACCAGTATTTATCAACAGCTTTCTATTTGATAAGGCATAGGATTTGGGTTGATAAGACCTTTTAGCATTGTCAATAATGGGAGAGCATCAAAATGCCTGCAGTGCCTCATTTAACCAAATGAGATGAATACTACATAACATTAACCCTTCAAAGTTTTAACCAGATTGTATCAATACTTTTATTGCGGTAAATCCTTATGAGGAAGAGATAGCAAGAATGAGAAAAGGATTCTAGAACAGCCTCTAAATTGCCAAACAAAGAATCTTTAGATAAATTCTGCAAAATCAGTGAAGAACGTTCCAACTCCAACTTAAACATTTAAACATTCAAAACTAAAACTGTGTAAAAATAATTTTTTGCTACTTGCTTTTGTTTTGGGAATAACTCATCCAACTTTATTTCTGGAAATAATGAATTGTGTTCTGATATGCAGTTATTTAAAAAAAACCTGAGTGTTAGCCTATTGTGTATGTAAATAATTGTGATATAAAAAATAGTATTCCTTATATTACACTCCTTATACTAACCTAAGAGAAGTATATTATTGTTGACCCACTCACATGTTTAATCTTTCTTTTCTTCTCTTCCAATAAGTGAACCTCTAATGATTCTCATATAAAAGCAATAGACCCAAGCAGAACCGTATTACTCAACTAAGTGAATGATGGGCCTGGTTTGTAGATTTATATAGTCACACAGTATCAGAAAACCCATTCTGTCACGGTTTCCCCTCTAGCTTTGCCCAGAGTCTGCTAATATTTTAGTAATTGTATGTTAAACAAATATACAATTAATAAAAAGCAACAATGTTGAGAATCTACAAAACCAAAAAGTCCAACAAATTTCTTCTAAGAAATTTGAAAAAACACAATTCAGTTAAGAACAGTATTGACTCTGTTTAACTTTTTGTGTTGAAAAGACACTTGAGAATATCATGGATAGCCACAAAAATAAAAAATCAGACTGTAGACCAAATCAGTCCAGGGTTCTCACTCAAGACACAAATGGTTCAAATTATCATATATTTGACACATTATTCAAAGACCACTTCACTTGAGAAATCAGTAATTCTTGGAAACAGCTGAATAGCAAGATGGATATACTCCATTAGCAGCAGTGGTACACTATTGGAAAGGTCAAGTTGCAGGATTAGGGACAGGTATATTTATGTGCTTGCCAATAATCAGTATTTACTTGATAGCACATAACCAAACAATGAAAAGTAAATGATGTCAATGTAAACCAGATCTATTTTATTTTTCTGCATCTTACCTTTTACCTTCAATTTTCTTTGCTTGGTATTCAAACTTTTTGTGTGTGCTTTGCATAGTTTCTTCCTTGCACAATAGTAAGATGTATGTATGTACTCTCCAATTTTGCTGGCATGCTTTCAGGTTGTTTTGAAGTGGGGTTTGAGGAATTTTAAGTACTTAATGATAGCAAGGATAGAAAAACATATTGTTTATATTGGTCTGTGTTATATGCTTTCTTACAAAGTAGTCTGCATATGAAAATCATTCTGTATAATAAAATTGTTCTAGGATTAATATGCTACTTCAAAAAGGAGAAAAAGAAGCAGAGGAGGAGGAGCAAGAGCAGGGGGAACTAATAATTAAAAATAAGCAACAACCAATTTCATTCCTAATCAAGGATGCACTCCCTTGCCATATCCTGACTTCTGAGCCTTTTCCTGTGCCTTTGTGGATAATATTTGCCATGATACATCAACCTGATTCTTCCCTATCACCATTAAATGTACATTTCCCAACTTATTGGGTTGTTTTCTATAGCAGTCATTTTAAACAAGGTAGCTCTCCTCCAAGCTATATATGAAGTAAACCAAGTGTTAGTGATACCATGAGATATTGAAATCCTCTTACTATATGAAGAGCCAAGCCTCGGGCTATTACAGCAGATGAGGACTATGAAGCAGCAAGGTCTCAAATCACAGTTATCTTTATTGTGTGCATACCAGTACTTTCATCCACATGAATCAAGATGACTGTTCCAACTTTCCCCACCATGATGCCCTCCGGAACTGTTGGGCTTCAGTCATATTATCCCCAGCCAAGTGTTGCCCTGAGTGTTCTCATTCCTCTACCTACTCTTGGGAGAAAGAGGGATAAAATAATGTACTTTTATTAACAAGACCCATGAGATTCACATGAGGTAACTTCATGTATAAAAGAATGTCCTTCTGTAGCATCACAGTATAATTGATTGCTTTATCCACTGAATTTCTGCCCACAGAATTGTGCTGTCCAACAAGTACATGTTTATGTTTCAAACAAAGAATGTCTATTTGCAGGTAAAATATCTGTCTCTATCCTGCACTGGATAGTACATTTGTAGCAATTTTGGATTATAGAATTCGGGAGGTTTTGGAAAGAAAATGTTTGTAGCATGCGTGTACAAATTACTGGCACTTATGTTCCACACACAAGCTGCTGATATGGAGCATTATGAAACATACAAATCTTTAGAGTTGTACTTATGGGACTTCCTGGTTATAAACAGAATGTTTCCCCCTTAGAGAAAACACAGTGAAAGACCCAGTTAGGTCTAGCTCAGGGGGGTCAAACTCGCTTTGTCATGGCAGTGTCACATGACGTATCAGGACTGTTCACTAAAGCGGACATGGGCAGTGGTCAGCTTGTGATGCATTTGGCCTGTTGGCCACAAGTTTGACAGCCTTGTTCTAGTTGTTACAACTCTAGGTTAGAAATCAGGAAACTGTGTGTTCTGATCCCATTTTAGGCATAAAAACAAACCACTCTCTCTTACCCCAACCAACCTCACAGAATTGTTGTTGTGGGGAAAATAGGAAAAAAAAAAAGTATGAAGCAGGGGCAAACTGGTAGCTCTGAGGATCAGCTGGGAGAGAACTGGTTCAGTTTGCTCCAATGATCAGCTGTTGGGCCCACCCATCCAGATTCTAGGCTGTGCTTTATATCCTGTTTTTCAAGCTCAGCTGATTTGCGCAGCACAGTGGCCCAGCTGTTTAACACATAGGGATTGCTGGAAAAGGTCAGTAGCAAACACTCTAAGTGCAGTGATATTACATAGATTACATAATGAAATGTCTGCAAGAAAACAACCAAGCTCGCAGAGCACTAAGAACCCCTTAGTATGAGGTATGTTCGCCGCCTTGAGTTATTTATAAAAATGTAAAATAAATGTGGGATATAAATATAAATAAATAAATACTGGGAATTAGGACAATGTGAAAGTGCTTTACTGTTTTGTTCAATGTGGAAAATTAATCTTTCTTAAAACTGACTTTTTAAAAAATTCTGGCATTGCCTGGGTTCCTCTCACATTGCTTTTTAGCTTTGCTGGTTGACAGTCTTTGTTTTTAAATTTTCTAGTTTCTTATAAAGATTAGCCATGGTCAGTAAAGTCAAAATAATGGTTCTTTGATTGATATTGTTTAATTTCTCATCATTTTTATATCCTTATGATTCTATATGGGGCTGTAATTATTATCACCATCATCATTGTTATGACTGGCTTTAATCTCACTGTGGAAGTTTTAATTTTATTTATTTTGCCTGCAGACTGCCAAGAGTGATTTGCCTGCAGTGGGGTAGAAGTCAAATAAAATAAAATGTACTAATAACTACAGGTTGATAACAAAGTCCACATGCCCAGTGAAGCAATCATAATGAACTATATACAGTATATATTAAAAGGTCTGTCTGGAAACAGCCTTCAATTGTTTTATTCACTTCTACATATCTTTAATCATTGACTTTTAAAATTATGCATGTAAACATCTTGTCATTCTTAATGAGGACAAAAAACAAAGAGGAAAATTTACATAGGGGAAATGAGCAATCCCTGTAAATATTTGCATTTCTGATGGAAGTGCTTTAAACAAGCAGAAACACACCAAATGGAAGACCAAAAAGAATTCAGTTGACCTTTCACAACTACACTGGATCTGATAATGTCTTCTAGTGTGCATTTAAAGCTGCAATAATTTCCTTCTGTATGGACACGCTGTAATGTGTGCCTGTGTACATGCAAAGATTGGGCACTTGTTTATGTATTTGATGAGCTTGTATCATCAAATCACAGCTAACTTTGAACATGAAGCAAACACATAAACTATTAAGGTTACATAAGATGCATATAAACATCTCTCCAATACTACACCAGCTGTCTTTAAAAAATGCACAAAAACTCCAATTGTGACAAAATTCTAAAGCTCACCCTGGGATTTAGGTTTGAACTCTATTTATTTATTAAATTCAGTGGCTGCCCATCTCAACTGCATGACTTTGGGCAACTAACAATGAGAAACAAAATAAAACAATAAGCTGAAACTATTAAAAGAATAATGCATTTAGTCCAAAATGAGTGATCTTTGAAAAGAAGATACTTGAATATCATCCTGCCCAAATGTAATCTTTGCAGACTGTACTGTGCCATTAATTTGCACTACTTCTTGATAATCCCAATATCATGATTTATGACTTTATTATATCAAATTATTTCACTCATTCTGTCCAAGAGCAAAGCTAATAAGATCAAAACTGAATTGGCTCTTTGAGGAAGGTAGGAGATGGAAATGTTTAGAGAAATCAAGGTAAGCATCACCATCCTCATCTCTCAAAAACTATCTTCAAAGAACAATACTAGGAACAGCCTACTGAAAGTTGCTGATTATAAATGGGAAAGAAAAGCTGAATGTGATGGGAGGAGGCAGGATTGTAAGGGATGCTTGGGCCTTGAACTCAGCAGCTGCTGACTTTTTTCCCATGACCAGTGACTTTGAAATTAGCACAAGACTCTCAGGAAACTCACCTCTACTCTAAAAGCTTAGATCAGGGTGTACATTTTTTTCCGTTCAAACTTATTTATTTAAAACATTTATATAGCTGCCCACCTCAAATTCTGCGCAGCTCCCAATCAAGAATTAAAGAAGCATAAAACCAATATAAATGTTAAAAACATAAAGCATAGAAAGAAATAAAATGAGGCTCAAGTCAAGATTCCAACGATGCTGACACTTCATCCTACCACAGTGCTAAGGGGAAGAGGAAGGTCTTTGGTTCATTTCAGAAGGGTAGAAGGATAGAGGCAGGGATGGGATTCAAAAATTTTAACAACCGATTCTAAGGCCGTGGCTTAGGTGGTGGGTGTGGCTTGGTGGTCATGTGACTGGGTAGACATTGCTTTGTAGTCATGTTATTGGCTGGGCATGGCCAACTCAACATCACTTACATCAAGGCACGCATCTCCTCGCCTGGTGTCTCATAACTGTGGGGATGCTGCAATAATTGTAAGTGTGAAAAATGGTCAAAAGTCACTTTTTCAGTGCCACTGTAACTTTGAATGGTCACTCCACACAAGCAAAGTACCAGTAAAGGAAGGGAAAAAAAACTCCAGAGATGTTCCTGAGACAGGAAGTCTAGTCCTGCCAAGAATGTAACAAGGGTTATCGGAGAGGCAGTTTCTGTAAGCAACATCAGAATGTTTCCTTCCTGCTTTCCTTATAGGATTAGGCCAGTAATTTCTTCTCACAACCAGTTCTTTGAACTGCTTAGTTCAAATGTTAACAACCGGTTCTAGCGAATAGGTGGGAACTGGTAGAATCCCACCCCTGGATAGAGGCTTGCTGAACTTCAGAGGGAAGAGTGGTTCAGAATGAAGAATGAATGAATTAGAGTTAGTATGATTGTTCCCCACTTATCTGTATAATGACAATGTTCTCTTTTTGTCACATAAACAATTATAATTTGGCAATAATTTTTGGAAGTCTCCATGTCTCTTTTTAGAAGTCTCATGCAGGCTTGGATTTTCAGCTTCCACAATTCAAATTTATGTGAAGTCCATGTCACACTGCACCACACAACGGATGCAAAGAGGATGTAAACGGACAAAAAAGCTTGCCATCCATTGGAAAACGTGATGCATCCGTTGGTGTACTCACTGCATACGTGATTCATATGCTCTATCTGTCAAACATCCGTCTACTGCTATTTCATCCGCTCAAAAAGTTTTGAGCTGCACAAAAATTTTTGAGCGGATGAACTTTCCACCACGTACGATCAACATCCGCGACACATATGGGCAACAAATGTTCTACGTCCATTGTCATCCGTTACATGTCTGATGTATCCTCTCGTCATCCTCTGGCCATCTGTGCAACTCACATCCGCTGCAGCAGAAAACATAAAGAGGGAGGAAGCGAAAGGTACGCGGAACGTCCACACAGTGTTAGTAGCACGGACATAGAAAGGATGTAAGCGGATGCATCTCGTATATAAAGCATTAAAATGGACAAAACGTTTGCCAAATGTCTGGAGTATGTCTGAGGTATGTGAAGGACAACTAGCGGAAAACCGACATTTCCTATAAAAGGGGGAGAAATCACTTGGATCTCACTATCAGTCTAGCAGCCCTGGTGTGCAGACCTCTTCAGCCTTGCTCTTGCTCTTCCACATCATCCATTGATCTCCACCATGGATCATTGCACACTCCTTTTGGTAGCCGCCATCATTCAACACCAGAACCAAGCCCTCTTCAGACTGTTTCACCTTTTCTACGCAAGGGGAAGAAGGAGACGTCCAAGAGCTGTCTGGGTCCGAAGATGGATTGAGAGAAGAGTGGAGTTTGGACTCTATGACAAGCTGATGATGGAGCTGAGGAATGAAGACACTTGTGCATTCCAGCGCTTCATGAGGATGCTGCCAGCCATGTTTGATGAAGTTGTGAGCGTCTGAGACCCAGGTTGACCAAGCCGAGCACCAACTTCCATCCCAGCCTGGACCCTGGACTGAAGGTGGCACTGACTCTGTGCCACCTGGCCTCTGGGACCACGTACAGAAACATGCAGTATGCCTGGAGAGTGCCACACAACACCATCAGCATTGTGGTCAGAGAAGTGGTGCAGGCCATCATCGAAGAATACCTGGAGAAGCTCCTGCCAGTTTGTCCACCACTGGAAGAAGGCTGGAGAAGTTGCAAGCAGTGGGTATCAGAGGTGGAACTTTCCCCACACCGTTGGAGCCATTAGATGGGAAGCACGTGCCTGCGCAAAGCTCCAGCCAACTCATGGGTCCAATTATTCAACTACAAAGGCTTTCTTCAGCATTCATCCTCTTTGCATGGTTTGATGCTGACAACAAGTTCATGTACATCGATGCTTCAGAGGCAATGGCTTCATGTTCAGATTGCCGTATACAACGCCAGGTCATCTCAAGAGGGCTGGAACACAACCTCATCATGGGCTTCCCAGATCAGACCCCCTGCCCAGTGACACGCAAGATGGTGCCTACTTCGATCAATGGGGGATGATGCCTTCTCCCTTAGAAATCCTACCTCATGAGCTCTTACACTTCCAGACTCCTCACCCGTGAGAGAGATCTTCAACTACAGGGCTGTCCAGGGCAAGACGGAGTGGTGAGAGAACGCCTTTGGCCATCCTGGCCAACAGGTTCCAGGTACTTCTCACACCATGCAGCATCGGCCACAGGACCATACGGGAGGATCGTGGAAGCTTGCTGCATCCTCACCAATCTCATGCAGCACCCACTACCCAGTGTCAGAACAGGCTTGTGGACCATCAACAAGGCAATGGGGGTAGGGAAGGCGGAGACTCGTCTCGGTGCTACAGGCTGCGATCCGGGGGCTCTGAGCATCGCAGCTTGATATTTTCGCCCTGGTGGTCCTAACGGACCTAAACCGTCCCGTAGAGACGAGGGATCGTGAAGGGCACAGTCCCAGGAGTCCAGAGATATCGCCAAATCTCTGGTTTGATCCGGGAGAAAGCCCGTTTTGCTGGAAGCGAAAAGACAGCCTCAAAGGCTGCTGAAGCCGGGGACAGCTCACGAAAAGAAAGTGCTATTGAGCGAGTGAATGTGTCGAGTGGGGTGAGAATACTTTTTGAATTGCAATAGACTGTTTGAATAAGGACACCTCTTGAACAAGAAGAAATCTGATGACTTTATTTTGTCTGACTGGAACTGGAGTGAGCCGGGCGACTGGTTCTAAGAAAGATGTCAAAGTGATGTTTTGGATTTTTTTATTATCCTTTTTTATTTTTACTGAGGATTTAATGTGACTTTGCAGGTAAACCGGATTGATTTTTCTTATATATATTGTATGCTTTTCTTGATACTCTCTTTAGGATAGAGGGCTCCCTGTTGGATCTTCTTATTTTTCTTTTTTTGCTTTGAAGTCTTTTGATAATATTTTTTTTTTCTTTTTTTCTGGCTGGGGGGGATAAGAGTTGAAAGAGATGCTTGAACACCTGCCAACTAGAGGCTTTGAAAATTACTATTTTGAAACTGGGGAGAAAGTCTATAAACCAATCTTCTCAAGGACATTTTAATTTGATAAGATAGGAGGGAGAATTAGTAAAATATTATTACAGGTGCTTTCTTGGACTCTATTATCCAATATATTTCAACATTTGAGACTTGCTTTGAGCTGGCTGGGAAGAGAGCATAATAAGAGTCTTGAATAAAGAAATAAAGTGCAGTTGTGCAATAAATTATATATATATTGTTGAAAATTCCCGCCCCGCCAGATTTTTGTAAATCTTAATTTCTAGTATTGTTTGCCTTTTTATTTTAAAGGGAAGCCTTAGATTTTTTTCTTTTTTCTCTTTTTTTTTTTGTTTTTTACTTTTTTGTTCCTTTCATCTATGCTATTTGGGATTCACCTTGCTTTTCTCTTTTTGAATAATTTTTGGTTTTTTTGTCTCTTCTCTCTTCCATTTTTTCTTTTTTATGGCGGATATATTTTACTTGGATTAGGGGTATAAGAAGAACCTGAAGATTTTTCTTTCCCTTTTTCCCTTCTTTCCTCTTGGGTTTGACTTTTTTATTATTGGACCTTTTTATTTTTGGACTATATTGGCTATTCTAATTAGCTGATTTAAAAGTCAAAGAGAATCTGAAGTTTGTGGAAGCAGTAAAATGAGCAGGAAAACAAAATTCAATTGGTATCTTCGCTTCTACCTTGCTTCGCCCACCATCTGCTGGACACATTTAATTCAGACAATGTTGAAGCAAGATGAAAACAAGAAAAAGTAAATTACAGGATGCTATGCCATAGGATTCAAGATATTAAGAGATAAACAATAGATGCTGTTGAACAAAAAAAGAGAAGACTCATGGAAAAAGTGGAAAATATTAAATCAAATGATGGGGGAAGTATGAGGAGAGATTTCAAAAAATTGAGGAAGAAGGAAAACAATAAGAGGAGAAGTAGAAATATGATTACTAGATTAACCAGTGCGTGAACAGAAAAAAGTGGGATGTTGAGGTGGGGATGGAAAGGTTCAGAATTTTATCTTAGATTTCAAAAGATAGAAGAGAAAAAGGAGAAATTTGGCTGCGTAATGATAGGAATGTTGGCAGATGTTCTGGAATTACAGAGGAAAGATTGATGGATGGAGTAGATGAGGTATATCGAGTTTATACAAGATACCGATGAGAAAATAAACTACAAAGAAGTTCAATTAGATTTTACCAAAAATCCATTCAAAACACAAATACTGCAAGTTGGTAAGAGAAAAACATTGAAACATAAAGGTAAAGAGATTGTGGTTTTAAAACAATACCTAGAAGAGTGAGAGAGATGGGAGAAGAGTAATACCGAATTTTCTGACTAAAACCTTACTGTGAAAAATGAAGTGAACTATAATGGGCTGATACCGAGGATTATTTTTATTGTGGCAAGAGCAGATACATGAATTGATTCAATTGAAAAGCAGAACTTTTTCTATGCAGATTTTTTCTGGAGAGAAGACAGGCAGGTAAGAGAAGGTGGTTTCATTAATTGAGTTTATGGAGGAACAACCCGAGACTGAAAAGGAAAAGGCAGCTGCAGGTGGGGACAGTATGGACAGTAAAGAACAGTGAGAGGAGCCACGAGACTGTTAGATCAAATATAAGCATAATCATGAGGAAAAAAAATTGATTACAATGAATATAAATGGACTCAACTCAAGCTGTTTAAAGAAGAAAACCTTTCATAAATTAGAGAAATTAAAATTTGATATAATTTGCCTACAAAGAAGTTCATATTAAAAAAAAACAACATGAGCAATTGTTAAGACAACCAAAGGTTAGGGAAAATATTTACTTCTCTGTCTCAATGTTAAGAAAAGAGAGTGGTTTTCTTTATATTAAAGAGGATTATTTCAGCAAAACTGATCTACACGGCATTTGAGACGGCAGAGTATTTAATGGTGGAAAAACGAGATAATAATAGAAAATACTCCTGATTGCAATTTATGCTTCCCGAATGATAAACAGAAGAGTTTTATAAAAAACTAATATGGAAAATAATTAGATGGATTATGATCAATATAATTTATTATGGTGGGAATTTTAATGGAATTGGGGACAACAAATTGGCATATATAAACAACGACCAAATATATAAAACAACATATAGAGAAAGACTCTCACCTAAATGCCTTTTTTAATGATAGATGAATTAAACTTAAAAAGATATTTGGAGAGAAAGAAATGTTAAAGCTAAACAAATATACTTTTACTCGAATAGGCAAGTTTCATGGTCCAGATTAGATATGATTTTGGATCTTTCAACAAATTAAATATCCCACTATCCAAAGAAACAAGTAGTGAAACAAATACTTGGCAGGACCATAGTGCCAATGACAATTAAATGGGAAGTGTACAAAAAAAAAAGATCGAGAATGGACATTAAATAACACTTTTTTAAAGAGACAGAAAAAGATATTTTATCTATATACAATGGATGGAGAAGGAATTAGCTTTTTTCTTTAAAAAGAAAACAAAAAGAGGGATACTTCAATTGCAGAATGTCTGGGATACCAATGAAAGGCATATGTAGAAGGCTTGATAATGATTATACAAGGGAAAAAGAATAGTATGGGAAAAGACAAGCTGCCAGATCTTGGAAGATTGAATATAAAAGACCTTTGAAAAAGATTACAGAAAATGCCACAGAAAAAAGAATTATTAAATTTGAAACTGAGATGTAATTAAGATGAAAATGAGATTTAATACCAAAGAAGAACTGGCACAAAAATCAGATTAGAAATTTTAAACAGATTATTTTTGAAGATGCAAATAAACCAGGTAGATGGCTAGCATATAAATGAGGAAAGAGCAGACATAGGAGAGGAATCAAAGAAAATATTGAAACTAATAGATGATCAAGGCCAAGTTTATTGTTGGTAATAAGAAGGGAGAAAAGAAAAGTATTCCAAAGATTTTTTATGGGCAATTATATAAAACGCAGAATTATGATGAAGGATAAAAATAAAACAGTATTTAGCAGAATGTTAACTTACCAAAAATACCTAAAGAGGACTGAGAAATGTTAGAAAGGTATATATAACAATGAGAATTAAATGAAGCATCTTTAAGAACAAAACAATGCGGAAAGCACAGTCCAGATTGGCTTCGGCAGAAAAAATTCTATAAAAAATATTTCAAAGAATCATTGATGCATTCCACTCTTAGAAGTTATGAATGAGTTAATGTAAAGGAAGATGATACCCCAAAACATGGGACAGAGGCTATGAGTGTACACTTATCCCAAAAGAACGAGGCTGACCAACGCTCAAATTAAGAATTAATAGACCTATTTCTTATTGAATGTAGAGTGGTAGTAGAAATTCTTTGCTTTCAATACTAGCAGAAAGACTGAAAAAATATTTAAATAATTTTATCACTTCAGAATCAAAATGATTCCTTGCCAGAAGAGAAATTTAGAGACAAGTATGAGAGCTAATTTTGGACACCTGGAATACTATTTTGGAGCCATCCTGGAGAAGCAAATGGCTTTGGATATTCTAGATTGTCAAAAAGCTATTTTGACAATGTGAATGGAGGATTCTATGCTGTATACTGGTTTGGAACAGACTGGGTTTTGCCAGAAAATTTCCATTTGCGAAGCAATAGAGAGCTATATAATAAACAGACAGGCAAATGTAATGATGGATGGAGAATTTACAGATCTTATTAATATAGAGAAAGAGGCACAAGGACAAGGGTGTCCTCTATCTCCTTGTTATTCGTATTGACTTTGAAGTGTTAATAGAATATTAGTGAGGATAAAAGTATAAAAGAATGAAAATTAAAAAAGAAGAATTTAAAACTAAAGCTGTTTGCTGACGATTTAGCTTTTTTCTGGCAAGACCCTAGTTAGAACGAGCTCCAAAGTATTCGGAAAGACTAGAGACATACGCGTGAGATGGCTGGCTTTGAAGCATAAACAAAGATAAAACAAAGATTCTTAACAAAAAATATGTTATTGAAAACAAAGAGAAGAATTGGACAGATCTGTTTGAATTCAAGTTACAATAAGGTTAAGTTATGGTGGGGATATATTGACGGCAAGATGTAGCACACTAAAAAGAAATAATTGTATAACTAAACCAAAACAGATACATTATAGATTTGAAGAAATGGGAAAACTTCCAGGGGCGCATTGTCAATTAATAGAGAATCTCAACAATTAGATGAATATTTTACTAGAATTTTAGTTCTCTTTCAACAAATACCAATTAGACTTGGAATAAGATTATTTTGAAGAGTTAAAATGAAAATCTGTTAAAGTTTATATGGCAAAGGCAAAAGAGCGAGAATAAAGTTAAAGCTTTTACAAGAGGCTAGAAATTAGGAGGGGTGTTGGCTTGCCTAATTGGGAACTGTAATTATTCAAGCTGCAAGTTTATGTGTGGTCCAAGAAGGGTAACATTAAGAAACATAAGATTGTTGACATTAGAAGGCCATGATGTTACTGTTGGCTGGCATGCTTTTTTCTATGTGTATAAGGGAACTAAAACACAGGTGGTATTATTTGGAAGACATTATATGAGTCGGACTTTGTGTTAAAATTGGGAAAGAGATAAAAAAAACAAGTGTTTTATTTTGAAAAATTCCAGTTTGGTTATCGACTATTGAACATTTTCCTATCTATGATTTATAAAAAGAACAAACAGTTAGATTATGGGCGATTGTTAGATTGAAAAGGTTTGGACTTTAAAATCGAATCCAAACTAAGAGGAACAAGTGTATAAGATGAGATTGGTTTTTCATTATGCGCAAATACATTCGAAGATAGTGATTGAAGATTTTAAAAGGAAGGATTCTATGATAAACCAGACTGATTTAGATAAAGATATTGATGGCGATTACTGATGAGCAGTGATTAAAAAATTAGTATGGTTATTATTGGGAATTAACTTATAGAAAAGAAGAACAAGTTAAAGAACTATGATTGTTTGGGGGAAAATTTGGATATGGGATTGATTTAGAGAAATGGCAAAAATTATGTCTCCAAATTATAAAATGGACAATTGTACAACAGCATATAAAGAAAACTTGTATAAGGATGTTTTACAGGTGGCATTCCCCCCGACAAGAATTAGCAAGAATGTTCAAGAATAATCTAGAAAAAATGTTGGAAGATTTCACCAGATACCCGGCTCATACTATCATATTGTGGTGGACTTGTGAAGAGGCTTAGAAAATATTGGACGAAAATCACATATGGTTGGAAAAAATGACAAAGAAACACATAGACTTGACCAACCAGAGACTTTTTTTGGGAATTCTACCTACACAATAATAAAGTAATTGAATATTTGATTGTAAATGTAATTAACAGCGGCTAGTGGATTCGTATTTGCTAAAAATTGGAAGAATGAGAAATGCCACTACAGGAAGGAAATTTATTAACGGAAAAATTAGATGTGCTGAGATGAGTAGATTGTACTCTTGAAATTAGAGAGCAGAGATAAAACAATTTTATTGAAATTTGGGATCTTTTTACCAATGCTGATGATAAAATAAGATAATAGAATTTAATATTATATATTATAAGAGTGTTTTTTTTTAGGATATTTAGCTACGATTATTTATTGTTATAGAATAAATTGTTTTAAGTATTAGATATCCCAAAAGAAATGAAAGATTTAGTAATATCAGGATATTGGATTGACAATATAAATTGATTATGCATATAATTAATTGACACTATAAAATGAATGCACAAAACTTGATGAACCAACCACACACCGGAAGAATATATAGTAATAAATGTTTTTATGTTATGTATTGTATGTTGTTTGTTAAAATTAATAAAATTCCGTATAATATAAAAAAAAAACAATGGCAATGGTGACATGGAAGCTGGGGGAATGGAGCAAGGGACTAAACCTGATAGACATGTGGATGGCAAGCCCCAACAGAGCTCACGTGGAGGAAGAGCAGCACAACCTCCTGAACACTGGTGCACTCACCCAGCTGGAGAGTGGAGTGGCAGACAGGATGATAAATGATTAATGATGCTCTGAGCCTGTCTCATAACACTGATGAATTGTTTTGCCCATTGATGTTTTGGAATGGGGGGGCCCTTTACAAATGATTACCGCGATTAATAAAGAGCTTTTGTTTATTTTTGAAATGTGTTGATCAAGAATAAATGTTGATAATAAAGGGCCTATGTGTGGGCAGTCTGGGAGGTTGGACCATACCCAGTCCCAATGCTTGCATGAGTTATCTATTCCCACAAACCTATCCATTCCCACCCGCAGCATTCCTGACCCCATCCCACAGCTACTTTCATTTACCCATTCCACAGCTATCCTACCATCCCACCAGCATGACAGGCTAACCCTGTTCAAAGTGTCCCCACATTAAAGTAAAAAAAAATGAACCAAGTGTGTGAAGGCAAAGTAACATGTCGATAATACAGAAGCTGTACTGAACTTTATTAAAAAGCAAAAATGACCCAAGTAAAATAGTTCTTTAAGCAATAGATCAAGTGAACAAGATTAACAACACTTTCTCTGGCACTCTTCTCAGTCACTTAAGCCCAGGGCTGCCACTGGTCTCAGATGTAAGGGGCCAGGATGTGGGAGGTGGATGTTGCTGGATGCTGGTCTGAGGCGCATTGGTGCCGTGCCTGGCCCTAGTAGTACAAAGGAGATTGGTGTGCAGGAACTCTCGAGAGCTGACTCATCTCCATGAGGTTGAGAGGTACTTCTCAAGGACCTGGGATGTTGAGGTCAAGACTGAGAGGTTGCTGTGGGTGAGAGGAAGGAGGAGGTTTAGTGGGGCTGGTCTGGTCTGGCAGCTGGGTCAGCTGAGGCGGGTTCTGTGCATCTTCTGGGCGTCGAGGAACCTGGGGTCTGGACTGGAAGGGCTGGCTCTGCTGTGGGAAGTCCTGTAGTGGTAGGCTTGGTAGGCGAGGGCTGCTTAAATCCATGGAAGGGCTGTGGACCATTTGCCTGGGTGAGAGCACACCTGGAGTGCCTCGGTCAGCCAGCAGGTTCGAGCTGGCCTGGAGGGTTGGTGCAGAAAGAGCTGTGATCCTCTATACTTCGTCGGCCTCGGTACTGGAACCCCGGGCATGGTCTATGAGGCGTCTGGCCACGATACATGATGAAGGGCTTGTGGTTGTAGGATGGTATGTCGAATTGGACCAGCTGGAGAGGAGACTGTGCTGGCTTTGATTGGTGTCCCTAATCTCAGCGAGACAGTGTGGGCTCTGTCCCTCCGGTCTGCCTCTCTCTGCCTGCTTTCTTGGAGGTGGAGCTGGGGGTGGGGGTCGGGGGTGGCTTGCTCTGGTGTCTGCTTCTTTCTTGCTCCATCTGAGGACAGGGGATCCTCACATCCTCTGGATGGGGAGTGCAGCTGTCGGGTGTGCGTCTCTGTCGTGGGGGCCCTCCAATACACCTGCCTGGAACATGTAGCTGTCTTCCTGGCTGGAAGAGGAATGGCTCTCTGTGTGGCTGTCTCAGGGAGAGGTTGCAGAGGGGTCTGCTTCCTTGGTGGCGGATCTCACCCTCCAGGAAGCTGCAACTTTGCCATGACATAGGTCTCCTGGTCAGTGAGCTTGACAGCGGCCTGCCCGGATTTCTTCAGGTGCAGCTTGCCATACCAGAGTGTGCATGTGCTTCCACACCAAGGAGTACAAGGCTCTCCGCCTTCTTTCTCTCCATGCTGCCTGCTTCCGACTTTGGTGTCGCGATAGAGCCTGTGGCCTTCCTCCACAGTACTCGTTCTCCCTCAGCCCATCTCCAGCACCTCCTCCTCATGGGGTCTTCGTAAATGGAGTACTGTTTACCTTCCCCTTGTCCTTTCCTTGCCTCTTCCTCCCTCTGGCAGGGGATTCAGGGCCTTTCAGCAGCAGGGTTTGAGGGCCTTTGGGGCTGGTCACCACCAGCAGCACCAGCAGGAGAAGCACACCACCCAGCAGCAGGGAGAAGCACCAGAGCACCAGCAGGAGAAGCACCAGCAGCAGCAACACCAGGAGGAGCAGCAGCAGAAGCACAGCAGCTTCATGAGTCCAGCCAAGGGGTGGGATGGTGTTCGTTTCTTGCCAGGGCTGGCAGGAGTAGTGCACAGGCTTCTCTTCTTCCCCATAGTGTCTCTTTCTAAGATGTCTCTGGAGCAGGTCTTTCCTCTGAATGGTGACCTGCTTGTGAGCTGCATCCTTTTATATCTGCGGAGCTTACGCAATTCATCCCTCCCAATGTGCAGTGAACTGCTTTGCATCTGCTACGTATCCATATGCATCCTATAGGCATCCATGATGCTCCGCGTCATCCGCTACGCATCCGTTCCTTCCGCTACGGTTCCGCTTTGCTGTTCTTCCCGGAAGCCCTGTGGATGTGTCATCCGCTTCATCTGCTTCCATCTGCTAGGCTTCCTACGAACATCCGCTTTACATCCCCGCTACATCCTCCCCACGTCCGTTCCTTTCCGTTGTGTCCGCTCTGTTTATGCAAATTTGGGACACTTTTGAGAACAGATAACAAGGAGGATGGAAATTTTGCTCGTCCGCTGTGTCCTTTTTACATACGTTTTGCATCCGTCGGCCAGTGTGACCTAGCCTTAATTCTGAACAAAGCCTTTTGAAATTCTGAAGAGACTCACTCCACAAAGGGGGTGCTGAATAATGATTGGTCTCCAGGAACCCTGGAATTTTTATTGAAAATTAAGACAGATGGAACTTCTGCAGGACAGAGAAATCCTCCAGTATTTTTTCCACTGATTTTTATTCAGTAGGAATCAGGTTTGCTTTAGACATATTTCCAAAGAAGAGCAACACTTTGGAGAAATTCCAAGGGCTGCAATAAACTTTGAAGTGCTCAAACTCTGTATGTGTGGCCATTCTGCATTGGTACAATTATCCCAACATACCATATTTAAAATCCTATGGAATGGCACCATGAGAAAATTCCTTCCATGAGGCTTTCTCATTTCTTTTGCTACCACCACCAATGAAGATAACCTGCCTTTGAACAATTTTTAAATAATTATTCCTCTCTTGGAGTTTCTTTCACTTGTTCTGTCCTCAAATCTAGTGAAAAGTTTTAAAACTCTCAATTATTTCCACATTTTTTTCTTTTAATGATCCTGTGATCCCTTGCATCTGGTTGGAGTCAGGATGATTGAATGGAGCTGAGCACTTACTGTCCGGATGCTCTTCCTGATGCCTATAGAAAGTTTGCAGCAGATATTTTCTCTTTGTACCATGATAGAAAAACATCTGTCACTGCCTAGAATTGAACTCTCAACCTTCCAAGTGGGAGGCGAACTTCTTCACCTCTAGGCTACTATGCTGTTCATCCATTATAAAATAAAAGTTCTCTAGAAAATTGGGCCAATTTTCGGGTGGGGACAAAGGAAGAGGCAGTTACATTTACATAATATAATTATAATGAATATAATATAATAATATAATATAATAATATTCATTCTAGGATATTTATATTGCCTCTTATTCTCACATGGCGACTCAAGGCAGCTTACAAAAATATTATATCATGTTATAATAATACAGCTGCTTATAATTTACATAGGTTGTGACTAGCTGTAGTAAGTCAGAATAGAACACAGAATATTTTGTTATAAATGCTACTTGATACTGGATTATTTTTCTTCATGTTATTTTTAGTTAAGATCTTTTGTTGCATCTTTGAATGAAGGATTGCTGCATACACATTATTACAATGTATATGTCTTTTATTTAATTTAGCCATGGTGGGGTTTATGTACAATCCATAGTAAATCATACATCTGAATGTGGCTTTTGGAAATTGTTTCTCATTCAAAAAGGCAAAGCAGTTAAAACTTAAGAGGGAATAGGAATATTATTCCATATGCAACCATTGCTTATTTGCAGCAGATGAGTAACGCCTCCTATGAGTTTTTTTCCTCCAATCTAATGATGTGTGGTATAGTAATTTTGATAACTTTGTGGTTTACAAGGACAGCTGCATTAAATTGAATTTTATGCCCAAGTAAGAAGCAAGCAAAAAGGCAAGATTAACCATCTTTACATAATAATCCACTCAGAACTACGGTGGTGATAACGATAATATTAGAGGAACCCAAAATGTTAGGCCAAGGAAGAGGATTACAAAAAGAAAGATAAAGATGTTTTAAATAATATCAAAATGCTTCACTGTAGGTACGATCTGAGAGATACATTTCAAGGAGTGAAGACTGAGATCAACCAACAGAGGAATATAAGCATTTTAAAACCAATGAATAGCCTTCTATCAGCCTTTTAACATGCTGTAAAGATTAGATTATGATTAGCTTCATACATTATATGAAGGCATATTGTGATTTGACAGCTTTTCACTTGGTGAAAGGCACTATTATTTTTGTGATTATTCTTAATGTAAAAACCCACATTCAGCGTTCACTAGAAAGTAAGTGGGACCACTGCAAAGATGGCAGGATGGAGGAAAAACAACCTTGATTTGAGCCATGGTGGCTCAGTAGTTAAAGTGCAGTACTGCAGGCTACTTCTGCTGACCGCCGGCTGCCTGCAATTTGGCAGTTCAAATTCCATTAGGCTCAAGGTTGACTCAGCCTTCCATCCTCCTGGGGTGGGTAAAATGAAGACTCAAATTGGGGGGGGGCAATATGTTGACTCTGGAAACCTCTTAGAGACGGCTGTAAAGTACTGTAAAGTGATACATAAGTCTAAATGCTATTGCTATTTGATGTAGATGCATACCTGGCAACTCTATCAGATTGGCCAAGCAGTCCCAATTGGAGGCTCAACCTGGCAAAAAAAAGACAGCCTGGAAAACAGTGTTTTGCTTTTCACCTATAGCAGGAAGGAATTATCCACTAGAAAGGATGTCTCTGCAGGAGCAGGTTGGGGGCTGATCTTGACACTTCCAATTAATTGTAAAGGAGAGGGAGAAAAGAGCCCTGTGCAGTTGTTTAGAGATGCTGCACTCTCAACATAATGGAGATGCCTGGGGAAGATGGAAAGGACATATTTCAGGAATTGCTGTTCATAAGTAGATGAAAGGTGCAACGTTAAGTGTGGGTGAAGACCTTTGCCACAGCTCAACTGAAATTAACGAAGCTAAAAAGACATTTAATCATCACTCTTTTAGTTTAGTAAGCACTAAAACTGAACTCCTTTCTATATTATTTTTAAGAATATTTTAAGCAGCTTGGTTAAGATTGCTTCTTTACTGTATTTATTTTCAGAAACTGAGAATTCTCAGAAATTCCACAAATTAATAGTGAATTTGGTCCAATGACTAAGGCACCAGATTACAAATCAAAAGACTATGTGTTCTAGTCCCATCTTAGCCATGAAAGCCAGATGGGTGACGTTGAGCACAATATCAGGCTCAAATGGATAAACATCCTGCATTTATGGGAAAATGCTAGGAAGAAGATTTATTTTCACAAACTCCTTAAGTGCTTTAGTCAAGAGCCTTTCACATCCTTAATATCAAATGCTTAAGTGAGAAACCTTCTTGTCCAAAAAGTAATTTCCCTTCAAAATCTGATGGTTGTGTTGTATCCAAAGCAAAAACATTGTAAAACCCAGGTTATCTCAGAAAGAAAACATGTTTACCTGTTGTAAAACATGTGCTTATATATTTCCAATATCCTATTGTGAGAATTATGATGGAAAGGAACATATAGCTGTCAAATGAAGAAGCAACATGGAAAACCAAGTTTAAAAGCCTTTCCAGAGATGGTGAAGTATGATCAAATTCACACAATCTAGTCATAGGGAGAGGAAGGGGAGAAGGAGGAAATGTGATATATGATATAATGACATTGCTGGAATAACCATGTGCAACCAACTTAATATTTTTTAATTTGTACCTAGTGTTTCTCTTTTACTTCTGAATCTGATTTGCTAATTTTGTTACCAACAAATTTTCGTGAATACTGATAAAAAGATTGCCACCTGAAGGTTTCTACATTTTTTAAAAACCTGAATACAGAATGCAAATAAATTTAAACGTGTTTTGTTAGACCATAAAAAAGCACGCTTAAAAGGTTCAGTTTCTCTGTCATACAGAGGTAATGCTCCATTTGTGAACATGAACTAGTCAAACAGGGTAAATTCTTCACTTCTTTGTAAATCAAATAAGTAAAAGAACCTTGTATTTTTCAGCAAGTACATTAAGGCAGAGCTACAAAGCTTTCACTTTAAAGTATGGCAGGGTCATATATCTGTGTATTTTCACTTTTACTATATATTCAAGAGCATGATTTAATTAATTGAATGTTACAACTTTTATGCTAGTTTTCTGGCTCATGCTTTTCAAAAGTAACTATGAGGAAGTCATTATCAGCAGGAAATGGATGCATCTATCCTTTTCCTCTGTCAAAATATTTTGTGGCCGAATAATAATTAGTCCCTACCTTGCCACTACAATCAATAATGTTTTTATATTTTGCTGGTCTGAACTAGCATTTTCTTGAGCTTTGTGCTCTCCAGAAATGTTGGACCATAATTCATATAATTTCAAGGCAGAAACTGAATTTTGGGAATTGTAGTCCTAACATATCTGAGTCTGCAGAGATTCTCAGCCGTCCAGGTCCTGGTTGTCCCAGAAGTGCTTTTTTAGGAGGCAACTGGACTTTCTTGTTTTTTCTTTGGAGACATTTCACTTCTCATCCAAGAAGCTTCTTCAGCATTGACAGGATAGTGAGGAATGGAAGAATTTATATTCCTTGCAGACAGCTGGTCATTTGCATCCTTTTAGAGCAGCAGTCGCCAACTGGTGAGCTGTGGCCCACTGGTAGACCATGAGAAAATTTTGGTGGGCTGCAGAAAATTCTCACCCCAAGAACACCCCCCAAAGCAATTAATCCAGGCTGCGCAGAAACACAAGTGCTGTGCTACCCAGATGGCCCGCAGGAACCCTCCCCGCCCACTCCTTATCCAGTAAACTTACCTGCTAAATTTCTGTTTTTCCTTTTTCTGACCATCATCTGTTCTCTGTGCCGGGAGATTTAGATTAGCTAGGAAGCAAAAAATGGTTGGATTTCTTGCTTTCCATCTAGTCTTTAGGTCTTCGGCTCTGCTTTTAAGTACAGCTGAACCTCCCTTAGGACTGAAGATTTGCTTGCAAGCAAATTCAGTGCAGACTCACAGCAAGCAAATTTGAGAGACTGAGCTTGCCAATGGCAGATAGATAGATCATTGAATGATTCTGTGAGCAACTCAATCTGCCTGCTTTGCCTGATTTTGGGTAAATGTTGCTCTTTTTTTATTTAAAAAAATCAATATTTATATAAATATTTATAATATTTACATACAAGCCATGCCCAGCCAGTCACATAACCATCAAGTCACACCCACAAATTAGGCCACACCCACATAACCAGTTAGTGGTTCCTGGGATCTAAAATTATGAGTTTGATGGTCCCTGAGGTCCAAAAGGTTGGCGACCCCTGTTTTATAGGGTTGTTGAAGCACTTGGAGGTTTGTGTCCTCAAGGTCACGTGAACAGTGCTCCTGGTTCCTGTAGTCTGGAGTTTCTCCCCCTGGAAATCCATTCCTACTCCCACACCATTCCAAATTCATTCATTCCAATTGTATAACTAAAAGTCTGTAGAGTTTCTTAGTCATCCAGGTCATGGTCATTTCAAACCTGTTTTTTCAGGAGGCAACTGGACTTTCTTCTTGTTTCTTTGAACATGTTTTGCTTCTCATCCAAGAATTTTCATCCTTTGAATGGTATGGAAGTAGGAATGGATTTCCAGGAGAAAAAAACTGCAAACTACAGGAACCAGGAGCATACTCAGGTGACCTTGAGGACACAGATAAACCTCCAAATGCTTCAATTACCCTCTAAAACAGAAGTGTCAAACTCAAGGCCCGTGGGCCAAATCCAGGCCATGATGTGGTTGGATCCAGGCTGCAGGGCAGTCCCAGTCTATCCACATTGCTTTGGCCTGGTCTACTTGCTTCACTTTGGCCCAGTCTACCCAATGCAGAGAGGAAAGATCAGGCCAGCAAAACTTCAGCTCAGTCTACCTGGTACAAAGAGGAAAGTCCAGGCCAACGTGGCTTCAGCCTGGTCTACTCAATGTGAAGAGGAAACATGCCAGCAGTTTGGGGAGTGGTATCAAGCTGGCCATGCCCACCAAGTCAGCCATAGCCATCCAGTGAGCCATGCCCCCCCAGTTCCCCAAGTTCAACCACATCCCTGATGTGGCCCTCAATGAAATTGAATTTGACACCCCTGCTCTAAAAGGATGCAAATGACCAGCTGTCTGAAAAGAAAATAAATCCTTCCATCTTGTCAGAGCTGAAGAAGCTTCTTGGATGAAAAGCAAAGCATCATCAAAGAAAAAACAAGAAAGTCCAATGTCAGTGTTCCAGCAAACCTCCATTCTAATCAGTAACTCCAAGACAATCATCATCTCAAAAGTACCTTTATTAGAATAGCATCTGTGGAATCTCAAAACTAAAGTTTCCCAGACTTCCCACAATGTCCCAAACTACAATCCATCCTCTTTTCTCCCATCATCACATCACATGGACCAATTACAATCTGTCTCAGTGTAAGATCCATTTTTTCTGCTGTGCCACACTTAATAACCTTGAACTAAGAAAAGAATTTTATTTTGTCTACTTAGAACTACTCAATTGAAATCACCCCCCTCCCTCTTTCTCAAGCTATGTGGCAGCGTTGAATAAGATTTCCAAAGCTGACATCCAGTTGCTTCCTGAAAAAGCACTTTGGGGACAACATATCTGAGATTTGAGTTTCTATCTTGAAAAGCTAGCTATTTCTGCAGTTTTATGAACTGGGTTATCTTTAATATTGGATGAATGATCATCTACATTGTAGATTCTACAACTATGCCATATTGCCTATACATACACCACACACAAAAAAGAGCTTGGACGATTGTGGGTCAGTATATTATTAAAACAAATATTGTTAAGATATTGCATGAATCAGCCTATTATAGTAAATTATAATATTGTTTAATTATTCTGGCACAGCATGACCTATGAACCTATGAACTGTGTTTGTTGGACTGGAATTAAGATTTAACAAATGACATTAACCAAACCATGGTGTCCATTCACAAAGGTTTGATTTTGCCAGAGAATGAACACCTGTTACGGGATGGCTGCAGTCTTCTGGATTGTTTTTCAGTATTTCTGGCTCTCGAGAACAGTCAAAAGAAGGGTTGTTTGTAAGGATACTCTGAGGGAGAGAAGTGAATTCAAATTTGGTTAAATGGGGATAGGGGTGTCTGTAGGATATGAAAAAATAAAAATGGCAGCCACATTGGTGAAATGGATGTCAGTTTTTATGTGCAAAATATACGTATCACACATATAAATGGGTAGAGTTTTGATCACACCATTGCAGCTGACATTTACCATGACCTACACACACACACACACACACACACACACACACACACACACACACACACACACACACACACACGAATGAGAGTATTAGAGAAAACAGGAAAAGGACCCATTGGCAGTTTAGGTAAGTAGAATAGAGGTAGAGATAGAGTTAAGGTAGAGAGATACCAGAAAACAAGTTCCAAGTTCATTTAAGTCAATTGCTAAATGAAGTTTTTCCTTTCTCACCTTTCTTCTTACCTCCCCACCCCCATAAATTGTAGACTGAACTATCTGACCCTAATGTTCATGAAAATGGAAGGCAAATTTATTTTCACAAGATCATAAACTTATGCTCCAGAGTTTTGCATTTCTGTGTTCAAAAAGAAGAAAACCTGGAATCTAATCAAGCATAAACATCAAAGATTCCTAGAGTCTCCAACTGAGCAAAATGCATCTTGAGGAGGTTAACATGGTATCTTTTATTGAATCAACTTTTCTTAGTGGAAGTGGAACTGCTGCACAGCTCTTCCCCAGGCAATAAAAAATAGGTCAAGAAAAGAAAATGTTTTTCTTTCCACATGGAACTGAACAGAATAGGTGTTACTGAATCTGCATATCAGATGCCTCTGAAATTAGGGAAATATTTCATTAAATTCATTCAATTTCATTTCAGGAGCAACCTCTGTTAATAACCACAATCCACATTTACTAAGGCAGGCATTTTCAGCCCTTGGGATGTGAATCCAGAAGTATCCATGACATTCATACTTGGACCTTCAAAAATAAAGCTGTTAGATGAGCTTGACTTGAGAGATTATTGATCAAACTAGTGGTGAGCAGGCAAACTGAGAAGAAACACCAAATAATGAGGAGAGGTTGCAATGCCCAGAAAGTGCAATCATTTGAAAAAAGATTTGCATTGTTTAAAAAGAATTATTTTGTCTCTGAACAAAACTGCTAATCTGAAGGATTGGGAGTAGACAAATCACATTTGCTTTGATTTTCAGATCAGTTGGTAGAGCAGGGGTGTCAAACTCAAGGCCCAGGAGCTGGATTCAGCCTGTGGGATGCTTAGATCTGGCCCTGGAAACAGCAGAGGACCAGCCCATGGTGCCTCTACCAGGGAACATGGAGCTCAGGAGGGCTGTGTATAGCCCTCTTAGCTTCATTTTTGCTGGCAGAGGGCTGCAGGAAGCCGTTGCAGCCAAAATGGAGCTTGGGAGCCTATTTTTTCCTGGCAGACCCCTCAGACCTCTATGGGCTCCTGACACAAATGATGTAGAGCTTGGCCACGCCCACCCTGGCTATGCCCACCCAAGGTCAAAAGCAACCCTGATGCGGCCCTCAATGAAATTGAGTTTGATACCCTATTGTAGAGAAACAAGGAGCTAGGCTACTCCAACTCCTAAATTTAATTTACTTTGTCCATTATTTAATTATTATTTATTTTTAATTTTAACCAACTCTTTTTCTAAGGAGCTCAGAGCAAATGTAGCTGTATTCTGCCTAGTTCTTCTCTCACCACACTCTGTTGTGAGAGTATTTACACCAGGAAAGGAGAGTATTTTTCATTTTTTTTAAAAATGCAACAACATTTTTGGAATTCTGGAAGTACTTAATGGGAACACTCACAAAATGACTGCCACTGGACACTTTTTGGTTCACAAAATGGCTAGCAAAGTGGGTTAATGCTAATATGAGTTAAATTTCAAGAGCTGGCAAGGCTGATTTCTGAATTACACAGGGATGTACAATTGCCATAGGCAATAGGCATCTAAAAATGCATATTTTAACATTTACATTTAGCCTTTTAAAATCCCCTTATGTGACCCAGGAGCAGATGTCCTCTGATGATGAAATTGCTTCATTTATTAGCCCTGTGCAAGGCAGTTTGGATTTGCTTTAACTGGGTGCTTTATGTCACTGAAGAAGTAATGGGATTCTTCCTGCTGAGGTGAAATGACAACATGATCTGCCTTGACAAAGCACTTCTCATTGCCTCAAAACCTCAACCATGAATTGGTGCTGCAGGAGGAAGTCTCAGAAGTGAGATCAAACAAAGCAAAGAAGCCACTTCAGTCCTTGAAGGAGGAGAGGGGGAGAGAGAGAAACATGAATTACCTCATAACACATTTTGAAGCAGGCTCCACTTGAAGGATCATTGAAGCAAAGCACTCCTTTGAAACGTTGTACAGTTCAGATATTGATGTCCCTATAAACACAAAGTGTTATTTCCCGGTATATGTTCCAGTGATCCTGTGCATCATCTTTCAACTTTCTGATGAATGTTGCAGTAGGCTCATGCCCACTACCCAGCTCATGCAGAAGGTCCTACTGAATGCCTCATGATATTTTCAACCATGCACTCTATGAAGAGTGCTCCCTTGTTTCTTTTTCTGCAATAATGGTAAGCTGTATATCAAAGAACAAGTGGTAACCTCTGGAGCAGCTGGTATACCTGAAAAGAAAGAGTGGAAGCTTGATCATCATGAAGGAATCTTGAACTGAAGCTATCAAGAGGCGTTTGGACAGGACTAGTAGTGTTGAGGGACATGTATTATAGCCCATGTGGGCATGAGTGCATTGTAGGGCTACCCAAGTATTCTAGGACACATGCTTCTTTAGACAAGTAAAGCAGGGATGAACTGAGGAATGTACACTTGTTGATGTGCTTGTTACATGCAGGTCAGCAGGGATAGTTTTGCTGTGAAAGCTAGAAGCAATCCTTTCCATGGCTGTGTGTATCCCATTTAGTCCCATTAATCATTTGTGATTAATCATTTGATCTATGTTCAGAAATAATATTGTGTTCACATGGAATGTATATAGAGGTTGAGCAGGGAGTAGCACATATGAAAATGGAGTTTGGAAGCATGGACAGACATCTGGTTGTTTATCTACTTGGCTTCCATGTGTGGGTTGATCTTTCTTATTTCTATTTCTGCTATCCACTGCTACTTCCTCATGCAAGTTCCTGTGCAAGCAAAGATACCATAATGAGAATGACTAGAAGACATGGCATGCTTTGTATTTTCTTCCAGGTCTTTTTGTATTGTGCAGCAGAAGCTTACTTCCATCTCTGCTTGGTGGCATCTGCTGTACATGATGGAATCGTTATCTTCTAGTAGCACATTCTTCATCTCTTCTCCCCATCCTCTACCTTGCCAGCATTCTTCAGTGTTGTCCAAATCGAAGAAAGTAAGGTATTTTATTATTTGTTGTCAGAGTTGAGACAATTGTTTTGTTGTGAGGTGAGGTCAAGATGGAATTGCAATTTAGCCACTGGACTCTAATTTTCAAGAAAATTGTAGAACTATGTAGACAGAGATACCATTAAATAGCCATAGAGGCCAGACAAAAATGAACATGATGCATTTGGACTGTAAGGATGCCATGCTACACAATTCTATATCTGGGATTGTTATACATCTCAATCTAAGAATTAATTAATTAAATCTAGCTTGGTTCTTGAAAATGGGTGGTATACAAATTGTTGCATAATTAAGGAAGCAGACTGATCAAAAAGCAATTTATATTATAGACTTTTGTCCAAAAGTAAACCCATGCACTTAACTACAGGAACTGTAAATTAGAGAAATTTCAAAACTCTGTGTCCAAGAATACAGGGTTTGCCTTCTTGGGTAAAGTTAATGTCTGTCTGCTGATCTAAACAGAATGTTGCATTTTATCTGAAAAGGCACATTAGAGTCTCTGCTTGTTGTATTATTGTTTCTTAGGTATGTAATATCTGTACACTGTAAGACAAATCTCTCCTCACGGAGCATATTTTTTCTCATTATTTTGGTAGGTAGTTGGCTGCCATTGTGTCAAGCCAGACTGTAATTTTCAAGATGACTCCTGCTCCCTTTCCTGTGCTCACAATAAGTCTTCTAACATCACAAAGTAAACTGTTACTACACCAAGTACATATTTATTTGTTTGCATGAAAATTCATCAAGAGGTTACAAACTGGAATGCACAAGTGGTCTAGTTTCTCTTTATTTCTTAGATTTATATCTGCCTACCCTCCAGAAATTCAGTGAAGCATTTCTTTCTCCAGTATTATCTCTACAGCAATGATTCCTACAAAGTAAGTTGGACTGAGAGAGGAGAGAGGGACTGAACAAACCCCTCAGTTAGCTACTGTGGTTGACCATGGATTGGGGTCTCCCCAGAAATGGTCAACATGCCTTACTATTACACCATACTGTCTTTCAAAATGGGAAGATTATCTTCATTGAACTTGGAGAACTGGAATAATATTGACAATGGGGTTTGTCAGAGTTTAGTCCTAAAATAGATTTTAAATGAACCATTATTGCAAGTTGGTTATATCTTATGAATTGCATTAAAATTGGATTCATACAGTATGGCATTTCATTTTTCATTATTCTAATAAAACGTAGCCTGGTATAGTCTTTTATACATATTATCACTTTTATGAGATAATGCTACAGACTTTTTGTTATAACTTGTAATGCAATGTAAGTGATGGGAAGTATAATCCTAATTCTTACCAAGAGAATGCTGATACTGGAGCCAGCAAGAGTTTGGAAATGTGAAAGAGAAACATAAGAGTCCCTCTCTCTTTTTAAAAAAAAACTGTTCCTTTCCCACTGCAAATAGTGGGATGGAAATTCTTTTAGCAACATGAATGCTAGTATTTATTTCTTTGTTTAGGGATTTACAGACCAGAACAGTTTCAAATCTGCAGAATCCTCTATCTTTCCTTCCTAGAATGTTGGAACTATGATTGTTTCAACTGAATTTAGAAAAAGTTATCTGAGGCTGGATCTGCCTTTGAGAGTTTTGGACAAAACCTGGATCATTCTAAATGTGCAATTAAAAGGAAAAAAATAGATGCCTCTCATGATTCTTTGAAATAATTGAATTTCCTTAAAAAATTTTCTTCATGTTAGAGATACCCCATTAGCTTTTGAGAAGGTAACCAAGTTGGGCTTTAAAAAATTCACTCTTAGCTTCCATGGTGCACCCTTGTCCCAAAAACTTACTGGAATACATATAATTTCTGTATACATTATAATGTTCTCCTGAATTCTGAGTACTTCCATGATGAAATCCTGCTTTATTTGTAGAATTATTAAACATGTTGTTGCCACTTTGCCAATCTGTGCATTGCAGTTTCACCAGATGAGGAAAAGTATGAATCAAAGATGATTTGATGATTCCTTCATATGCAAGAGGTATATATGTGACATTTAAATAATAGAAAAAGTTTCTTTCAGTATATAAGGAATAAGAAGAAAGTCAAGGAAATGATAAGTCCACTTATGGGAGAATATGGCAAGAAGGTGACAAGCAGCAGGAAGGAAGTGGAACTGCTTAATTCTTTCTTTCCATTTGTCTTCATGCAAAAAAAAAGATAGCCCAACCTATCAAAAACATCACAGTGGGAGACATGGCAAGGAAAAAGGTCATAGTAGGCAAAAAAAAAAATAGTAAGAGGATGTCTTTCCACTTTAAATGAGTTCAAGTTGCCAGGATTAGATGAATTTTATCCCAAGGTTCTGAAGGAGCTGACAGATGTGATCTTGAAACCACTGAATAAAATCTTTCCTTTTTTTAAATGATTCTATTCCAACATTTGTTCAATAATAGTGTAACTCTTGTCCTGTGGTTATCCTGTGGTGAGTTGGCTGTGGTGAGATGGTTGTGGCAAGTTGTCCTAAATCCACCAGTGTAATGGATACACCTCAGGTTTCCTCTCCAGATGGAAGTTCAGAGGAGGAGAATGATCCAGGGCCTGGCACTTTGGGGCAAGACAGGAAAGTGAGTCTGGGGGCTGCTGGAAATGTGGATCATAGAGTAGCAGGCTCCAGCTTGATGGAGCAACTGAAGGTGGAGCAAGCAGACAGGCAAACTGGCTGAGTTTGGGCAGAGAGAATCACAGCTGCAACAAATTAGCCTGGAAACTCTGGGCAGGGAGTGAGAGCAGCTTCCAGTGGACAGCACAGATGAAGAAGAGGAGTTACCCCCGATCTAAGGAAGGTGGCATGGTGATGCAGCAGTTAGAGTGCAATACTGCAGGCTACTTCTGCTGATTGCCAGCTGCCTGCAATTTGGCAGTTCAAATCTCACCAGGCTCAAGGCTGATTCAGCCTTCCATCCTTTCGAGGTGGTTAAAATGAGGACCCATATTGTTGGGGCAAGATGCTGGCTCTGTAAACTGCTTAGAGAGTGTTCTGACCTAGGCTTCCCCAACAGCATGAAACTGACTCCTCGTCCCGATAAACCCCTTTTATTCAGTTTACAGTGAATTCCTCTCCAGCAAAGTCCCAGACAACAGTTTTTCAAGATATTTCACAATTACAGACCTTTATCCGGCTTGGAGAGTTGCCAGACTGATATCTTTCATATGCCACACTGTAGCAGACAATACTTGGCAAGAATGCAGGAACAGATCTTCACCCAAATGAACTAATTGTCTCCTGCAAAAGCCCATTCCCCTTTTGCTCCTGTTTTATTCCCAAGTCGACCCTTGTTCCTTAGCTTTTCCCTTCTTCTGGCAGCTCTGCACATCTGTACACTGGGAACAGGCTTCAGCTGTTCTTCTGCCTCACTGATGTCTGACTCCAAAGGCAGCTGATAACTGTCAGACAGCCCTGGCCCCATCTCTGCCTCCAATGCAGAGCACTCATCAGAGCCTTTCCCAGACTCCAGGACTGGCCCACGTTCCTCCCCAACCTCCTCACTGTCTGAATCTGCTGACAGCTCCACTGGCCGTAAAGAGTGCTGTAAACCACTGTAAAGCAGTATATAACTTTTAAGTGCTATTGCTAAGTGCTAAGACTGAGAGGTGATAGGTACAACGCCAGCTGGCCAAGTTACTCGCAAGGCAGAACAATATATCCATAACATACTTAGCATGGTATAGTAGTAAGCATATAATAGTAGCAAAGTATTGCTACCACAGTATTTTCCAGAACACACTCGTACATTCTTAACATAAAGCATACTGCAAACATCTAGCCAAGTTATAAAAAGATGCTGATTAAGTGTTTCAAGCTGTCAAGACTTTTTCCTCTGATATTTTATCCTCTCTCACTTCTTCTCCTTTCTTGTCTGCTTGCATTTTGCCGTTGAATTTCATGTTCAGCACTCTGGAGCCATTAGAGACCTCACTGTCCCACAGCCTGCTGTGGACATGGTTAGTGAGCATTAATTCAAAGCCCTGGTGGGACTCTGCTGATGGTTTTTGCTGCCTCACAGAATGGAGGCTCTAGGCTCTCTATGTCATGTCAAAAGCAATCACAGCAAGAAGAGTTATCAGTGATGACTATTTGCAAAAGTAAATATTTGGGCAGGATAAGATGCAGTAGTCCTGGTGAGACTGAAAAGATAACTGTTGAATGGGTGTGAAAAGGAAGGAGCAGGAGCAGGGGTTTCTGAGAAACTCTTTATTTCAATGCGCAGGTAATAAAAGCTCTAAGCCGCAGCCAGTGCTGGCTTTTTATAGCCGCCGCTGTCTAACACTTCAGCCACTGATGGGTCTTCATTCTTCCCACCAGTGGCTGGACCAATGAGTGGAGTCTGATGTCAGACTCCACTTTACATACAGCTTACAACAGTCTTTAACAATAACCAGTATCTTATTATTACTCAGTTGCTTTCTTGTTCTAGGACAGATTCTTCTTGAGGTTGAATAATCAGTAGCACCCCCTCAAAAAAAAAAAAGCAGTTCCGAATATATTTTATTCACCCCCCTCATACTTTTGATACCAGTACTATGCTTCAAGTATAGTCTATACCCTTCAAGCAAAATAATTGGCACATTCAGGAGACAGTCTGGTTCCTATCACATCCTGATGGGCTAGCTTTCAAACACTCAAGGATGTCACATTAACACAGAGTCTGAACAAACACATTTGATATATTTAGCATGGTAGGAGAAATACTGGTAAATAGAGTCTTCGACAGATCAGATCAAAGAACCCCAAAAACAACATAACATATACACAAAAGCACAGTCTATCACAATTGCTTTTTTTGAATATGAGATGTTATTATAAACACAAAATCATTTTACTTTCAAGCTGATGTTAAAAAGTAGTGTATATACGTACAGAAACTGAAATACCGAAACAAAGTAAAAAAAGAGACAACAAATAAAAATGTTAAAGGAGGAATTTTTAATAATTCATTTCTCTCTTCTCTTCCTTTGTCTTTAATCATAAATCACTACTTAAGTATTTGACCTTTTCTTAAATTATTGGAGATTGTTGCTTATATTTATTATTTAAATTGTTTTTTCTGCAAAAGAAATTGCCAAGTTCGTTGTCTCCACCTTTTTGCTGGTCTCTCTCTCTCTCTCTCTCTCTCTCTCTCTCTCTCTCTCTCTCTCTCTCTCTCTCTCTCTCTCTCTCTCTCTCTCACACACACACACACACACACACACACACACACACACAGAGAGAGAGAGAGAGAGAGAGAGAGAGAGAGAGAGAGAGACCTGAATGGAAGTACTCTCTATCCATCCTTGAGTCAGCAGAAAATTATGCTGGCATAAAAAGTTGCTGATCTCTGTGTCTGATGGGGGATGAAATGAAAAAAACATCATAGGGACATAACACATTTCCAGGGTATGGTTGTAGATCAGGACAAGTTGAAAATGGCCTTGAGTTTTGAAAGAGAAGGTGAACACTGGACTATACTGACTTGGTAAAGCATTAGGCCTAGGCTTGGATAATTTGTCTTAGCTTCACCACCAGTACCCAAATTGCAATTACTAAGATGAAAAAAAAATGGTATACCAGTCAACTGACTTATGCTAAAACCTGATGCTATTTTATTTATAAGATTTTTATATTGCCTTTTTGCCAAGGGAATCTTTCTTTCCTCAAAAATAAACTTGTGATGTACAGTAAGTTGCTACCATGCTTCTTTTTGGCAAACTGGGCAAAAAACTAAACATACACAGAAAAATCCAAGACCTTCTGATAAGTAATTTATTGTAGAAAAGCTAACAGGCCACTGTAAAAGAATTCTAGCAACTTCTGAGGAACAAATGTGGATTCTCAAAGCTATAAGTATTCATTATTTGTTTCATCTTTTTCTCCTGTCCTCCCTACATAAAGAACTAGAAGTGATTCTCTTTTATGCAGAAGCAATTTCTCTTTGTTCTTTGTATTGATAATGGCTAGATATATTGTAGTTCCTGGTTGATACGGCCTGTGGGCCAGATGTGTCATGTACTGTCTCCACCCCTGCCTGGTTTAGCGAAGGGGATAAAAGTCCTGATACAACATGTGACACCACCATGATAATGAGTTTGATATCCCTGATCTAGTGGGAGAGAGACAGTAACTGGCCCAGAGTTTCCCAGTAAGTTTTCATGGAATCCCAAGTCATAATCCAATACCTTAACCAGTTTAACGAAGTGGTTTTCACTGTACAATTATTTTTCCAGTTGTACTAAGTTGATCAGTGTTTCTTAACTTTGACAACTTTAAGATATGGAGACTTCAAGTCCCAGAATCCGTTACAGCATACTGGCTGGGGGATTCTGGGAGTTGATGTCCACACATCTTAAAGCTGGCAGTGTTGAAAAACATTGTATTAGCTACTGTTTTGGGGTACTGGAGTCAGTGTTTGAATGCACTGGTCATGTGCATTGTTTTTCTAGCCATAACAATAACCCCATGAGCCATGGTGGCATAGTGGTTAGAATGCAGTATTGCAGGCTAATTCACTGCTCACTCCAGCAGCTTGATCCTCACCAGCTCAAGGTTGACTCAGCCTTCCATCCTTCCAAGGTCAGTAATATTAGGACCTAAATTGTTGGGGGCAATATGCTGACTCTCTAAACCACTTAGAGAGAGCTGTAAAGCACTATGAAACAGTATGTAACTTTAAGTGCTATTGCTATTGTTGTTATGGGCATAATTTATGACTCTTCTAGATCAAGGAACCCTATACTTTGTTCTATGGGCACCAACCACTCCTTCAGTAATTCATTATGTAGAATTTCATTAAAACACTCCCAACTTTCTTTTAAAAAAGAAAATCAGTAGGAGGTGAGTGATTTTCTGTATTTGATTTAAATTCAGGTATTTGAATTTACTTGGTTACTGAAAACCTAAAAACTCTGAATGGCTTATATATTTTGCTTTGGAGAAAACCCTGTCTGAAAAGTACACTACACGTTTGTTAGGCAGTGAGTCTGAGATTCAATCCAAGCTACCTAGAGCTTAGAAAAAACTCCTGACTGGCAACCCTGGATGGTCAATGAAAGATAAGGTTGTACACAGCTCAACTCTAACTGAGCCACTCTGCCAATTGCTACCCAATTAAAACTGACAAGAGAACAGAAATTATTAGAAAGATGAAGAATATTAACTGGATCTGAAATAGTTCAGTTCAAAGTTAACTGAGGCATATTTCATCTTTGCTTTGCTTTGCCCATTCTGGTGTCCTAGCCAGTGTCATATTTTGGACAAAAACCCCTAGCATCCCACTAAGAGGCTTAATTGCTTAGCATAGACAATCATAACAGACTAAACATCCAAAGAACTTTTATTGTTCCCTTTGATTTTAGTATTATCACTTAATACTCAGATAATTGTAATATTAACATAAAATCAATATAGAAGGAAAGAGAAGAATGGAGATCACTTCCCCCAATCACTTCCCCTTTCTTGCAGATGGAAAGTGATAGTCCTGTGTTTTTTCTGCAGTCCTACAGCAACTAGCTCACTGGTAGGAAAATGCTTTCTAGTAGAAAGAAAAATCAAAACATATTTGTTGGGCCCTCCAATCAATACTTGGGATCAAACTGATCTTTCCTATGAGAGTTGTGAATATTGCAAAGGAAGTAATAGAAGCAGTGGTTATTTATATGGAAACTACTTCATCCCAAGGGCTACAGTCCAATCAACCCTTGTATTCTGTTAACCAGCAGGGATTTAAAGCCAGGGATTTAAATCCAGGATCTTAGCCAAGACAGTTGTTGAATCTATTGTCCTATGCAATTAAGTTACAGAGTTTAATTCCCTGGCTAATCTTTCAAAGATGCTGTACAAGATTTCCTTTTAAGACAAGGCTCAAGAGAACTGGAAACAATGTTTGCTCAGAAGCAAAAAGGGGGCTTTTTGGTTCCCCCTTTTTAGTTTATAATTATAGAAAAGTCTAGGAACTGTGAAATCTTTAGTGCTCTCTGAGCTCAGCTGTTCCTAGCAGACATTTCATTGCCCAACTAGGTAACATTATCAAGACACCTATGAGAATGGGCAACCATGGCTCTTCTAATGACAGCCAGAGAAGATGACAGTTATAGTTCAATATCAGCAAATTATAGGCTCTTGTGACTTCCAAAGCACCATGCAAGAAAAAGAAGTGAAATGTTTAGTTCTTTTGTGATAGATAGATAGATAGACAGATAGATAGATAGATAGATAGATAGATAGATAGATAGATAGATATAGATGTAGATGTAGATGTAGATGTAGATGTAGATGCATGCTAGATTAGATATAGATACAGATACAGATATAGATATAGATATAGATATACAGATTTGTTTTTTTTAAGTTTTCGCGGGTACTTACATGTATGCTGTTCAGCTTCCTTCGGGTATTATCCCACGTCATTGTAGTTGTGCTTTTAAAGTTGTAGCAACGTTTCGGCAGAATCTTCATCTGCCATCATCAGGCTTCTGTATTGAGTTTCTATGTGGGTCAGAGTCTCACAGTCTTTGGTTTTAAATTTGAGGCTAGCCTATGTTGTGCCAGGATGGTTTTTTTCTTCATCTTGATTGGTTGGAGTCTTGGTCTGTGTTTATTCGTCTTGGAGTTTTCTGTGTTCTGCTTGATTTGGTGTTTCTTCTGTCTGTTTTGTGGCTTTGATTGGCTGGCACACTGTGTTCCTGACTTTCAGTGCAGCTTGGCTTTGAGTAAAAGGACGGCTATCATTTATTAGGAAGCTAGGTTTCATCTGGATGCCTGGGTTGGGGTGTGTTTGAGCTGGAGGTATCGGGGGGGTCTATCTGTGCCCAGGTGTTTGCTCGGCTTGTGGTGTGGAGATCTTTCTATTTGAGAGTGCAGGCTTCCAAATGATTGACAGTCTGGTGGAATCATCTCTTCTATTCATGCTTTCAGGTCTTTTTTCAATCTCTATGGCTTCTCTGATGACCCTGTGGCTGGGGTTCTCTATAGTGGCTAGGGTTTTTAGTGCCATTGAAGTTTGATTATGACTTGTGGCTTTCATGTGTTGGACTAGTGAGGAGGTGTGTTCCAGCTTTTTTACTGCATTTTTGTGTTCATCATATGTATATAATTTCTGTTTATGTAATATAAACAGCAAAATTTTGCTATTTATATAATATAATATTATATATTTGTTTTCATAGATTTATACATATACATATTTTTACATATATACATATTTATACATATATACATTCATACACCTGGAGGGTAGCATAGTCTGACTTCTGCCAGCTACCAAAAGATCAGTTATTACATGCATCTATAGCTTTCCAAGATAAAATTCAAAGCAACAAGGAATTCAATCATCTAGTTTCATCCAGGTGTTACAGATGAAGCACTTGCTTGCATCTCTCCATGATAAAAAAAACATGTAGAATTTTGCAATTAGGTACTGGTGCCCTTGTCTTTCTATTTTAAGCAATTTCTACTTTTTGCCATTATTTTTACATTGCATGTCTGAGAAAAAGGGCTTTTAAAATACTGATCTGTATAATCCCCTCTAGGAATGTTTGTTGGGGTTGGCAAGATGAAAAAGCATAATAAACATGCTTTGAATATTTGCACTCTTGGCTTAGTTTTATAAGATGATAAATGTACTTCGCAGCATACTAGAAAATAGTGGGTTTTATGGGATTCAATTATTTTTCTGAAAAAGGGGGAAAAACATTGAATCTTAGAATTAAACTAATGTTGATGTTGTGTAATAAATACAAATAGTTTTAGTAATGTAAAAAAAACATTGCTAAATGTTTGGGTAGGAGGAGCAAATTAAGATCTCACAGCTGCCATTCCCACAAAACAGCTCTTTGTTTTGGGAAGAAAACTTCCAGATGTGTGCCTGGAGCTGTCCTCCTGGTTTAACTAAATCCTTCATTGAAGATGGAATTGTAGCAGTGCTGGAAGTGATTACACTCCTCTTCTTTTACCCACATGACTCTCACCCTTATTTTATTTATTTGAATCTCCTAGACTAGGAATGACAAGGAAGGGAAATCTTATTGGTTTAGCTTAAGTTACCCCTCCCCTTTCCTATTCAGAGTGTAAATGTTTATTTATTTATTAACATAAATAAATAAATATGCAGCAGTTGTTGTAAGCTACACATAGTCTCTAATGCTGGACTGGAGTAAAAGAAATCAGATGATGACCATAGCCACATCTCTTTTTGCACATGTCATTCAAACACTTATGAAAATAAGTGGTCTTCAATTACATTGTTATAACTGACAGCTTGATTTTATGATACATCCCTTCCAGACACCCCTGGTTATTCCATTATAAACCATCCATAGCATTTGTAAAATGGTACATGTTGTAACATTTTCTCCATCTCCTTTGTGAAATTATTTGATTCACTATCTCACTGCCAATGCTGTTCTCTTTTTTTCAGCAGCAGTATAACTTTTGCTGGGATCATGTTGTCCACTTCTGGCAATTAATACTTTATGTACTGATTAATCAATTACCTACAAATTATATCACAACATGGGAGATGCATGAGAAAATGCCATCAAAAGAGGTTGGGAGGTTGTCACCTGCCACTTCTTTCTCCCCATTTCCAGGCAGAGAAATTTTTTTTTTTAAAAATGTAGCATAATTAGGATTGAAATGAGGGTCCTAACCATCTCCCACTCATATATACTGATTTTCAGCCATCCCATCCCATGTGCCTGAAATCATAGAGATGGAATTGCTAGAAAGGCTCTATTTTCGTTATGCCATTCTAGGTTTTAATCTCACTCTGAGGAGAGTTAACAAACATACACACACATCAGTGAGCAGATCACTTTCGAAACCCAATTAGGACTAAATCCTTTCAGGGTTAGCTGACTGGCTTAATTAGAGTTCCCACAGCAAACTTTCTTCCCCAGTGACCTTATTAAGTGTGACATGGAAATAAGGCGGCTGAATCACAAATTGCCTAACTGCATTATATCTTAGACAATGATTGTGTGAACCAAGCTTATCTATAGAAAGGCTTTATCCCACTTGCTCAGTTTAAAAATAGCTTATAGCTGACACTTGAGAGAATGAGAGTCTAAAACCAAAGCACAATCATCTGAATGAAAGAAATCAAAAATTGCCATAACCAGCTTCTACAATGAACAGAATATGCAGCAAAAAGGAAAGTTTCAGGCAATTTAACTAAAGCTTTAAAAAGAGGCTACCAGACATACTTTATCTGAGGGATTGCTCCCAGAATTTAAAATCATTGCAGGGTAGGCCCATGTTTTCACCCTTATAATACAATTTTCAGTGGCCCTAAGAGCTGTGAAAGACATTTAGGTGGAGATGCTCTTCAGATAACATGGGACTTATGTACCTGGGGTTTTAAACCAGCCCTTTGAATCAGACGCTGGAAACAGGCTGGCAGTGAAGATGATGAGAGTCAGCACTATATGACATATTGTCCGTATGAGTTATTTTGCAAATAATCAAGTGTTCACACAGTCTGTGGTTCCACAGACAGGAAAGGAGAAGGAGTAATGAGAGTGTCAGAAGCATCCCCGAACCATAAACATGCTCCTTGCTGCTATGATTTATATTGTGCCAACGAAAAATAATTCCCACACAGGTGAAAGAATCCCAGGGAAAGCTGGGATAAGGTCAGAGTTTTAGTTTGATCTGGAGAAAGCTTAGACCACAGTGCTGAAATAAAAGAGGCCTTCCTTCCTCTAGGGGACAAGGGTGCCCTCTGCTGGCAGCTTCTAGATTGCTGTGACCTTCCATCGGAATGCAATGATGGTTTCCCATCAGGCTGGTTCACCATGATCCTGGCATCTAATCAGCAATAGCTTCACTGATCCATTAACCTCTTTGCCCCTCTGTACTTTCTTTGCCTGGCTTGCAATCCAAGTTTGTATCCTGAGGTTTAATGTCCTGACAACTGGTAATTATCTGCTGAATACATACTTGGCCCAAGCTCTGGCTCTCTTCCTTCCTTCTCTTGAAATACCGACATGAATGCCTCTCCACCCCTCCCTCATTCTATCAACAATTATTCCTTTACCCATCGTACCTTTTTCTTTTGTTTAAAAAATCATTTTTGTGCCTCAGAGCATTTTTCTACCTCTTTTTATGTTCATCTTTTTCTGCGGGGGAGGACGAGATTTAAAGGAGAGTAGAAAGGAGATCAGAGGAAGCGGCCCCAGCCCACTAGAAACACACACAAAGGCAGTTTATCTATTGCACAGTTTTTAATTGGTGGCTTTCTGACAGATAAGGCATTTTCTTTCTGATGAAATGGAGTTTGGCTGCCTTAGGTTCTGATGAGGGGTGAGGAGGTGATTAAATGAGAAGCTGCAGAACATTCACCACTGATAGTAGCTTGCTGGGAAACTGGAGTTTTTGTCTGTGATTTATTTGTTTATTTAATCAATTTATATAGCCACTGATCTCACATACATGACTCTAGGCAGCTTATAATAAAAAAATATATATCACATATATCCAGTAAAAGTAGAAAAAAATCAAAACATAAACCAGCCAAACATTGTAAGACAAAGATCAACATAGCCAGGGAATGGATTTTGTCACACATGGGGTTTCAAGTATGTGACAGTTTCCAATCATTTGTATTTGCCCATCAAGAGTAAGAGACCCACACCATGTCAGGGTGAATCTCTTTTTGGTTGAATGGGTGCAGAAGTCTTGAACCATTTTATTCAACCTGGTGAGGATCATATATGTATACTGCCTTGGTAAGAACACACTTGGAATACTGATCCAGTTCTGGTTATCACAACACAAAAAATATGTTTAGACTCTGGAAAAAGTGCAGAGAAAAGCAACAAAGATAATTAGGAGATTGGAGAATAAAATACAATAACAGTTTCAGGAACTGGGTATATCTAGTCTAAACAAAGAGTAAGTCTAGGGGAGACTTGATAGCAGTCTTCCAATATTTGAGTGTCACAGAGAGAAGGGAGTAAACCTATTCTCCAGACAGAGCACCCAAAGCCAGAACAAAAAGTAATGGATAAAAGTTTAATAAAGAGAGATCCAACCTAGAATTAAGAAGAAATTTCCTGACAATGAGAACAATTAATCTTCCAGAAGTTGTGGGTGCTCCAACACTGGAGGTTTTTAAGAAGAGATTGGACTGTCATTTATCTGTAATAGTATAGGGTCTCCTGCTTGAAGACCTAGACTAGAAAACTGGGCCATATTTAACAAATTGAAATTCAATGTAGAGAAAAGTACAGTTCTACAGTTAGGCAAGAAAAATCATATACATATAGACTGGGTGAAACCAGGCTCAATAGCAGTAACTGTGAGAGGGATCTTGAAGTCTTAGTGGACAACCAGCTAAAATATGAGCCAGCAGTGTGAAGAAGCAGCCAAAAAAGCTAGTGCAATCCTAAGTTGCATGAACAGAGGGATATTAATCGAGATCAAGGGAGGTACTAATAGTGGTACTCTTAGTAAGACCACACTTAGAGTACTGCATCCAGTTTTATTCACCACATTACAAAAAAGATATTAAGACTCTAGAAAAAGTACAAAAAGCAGCCAGGATGATTAGGGAGGGGACTGGAGGCTAAAACATATGAAGAACAATTACAGGAACTAGGCATGGCTAGTCTAGTGGAGAGAAGGACCAGGGGAGACATGACAGCAGTCTTCCAATATTTGAGAGGCTGCCACAGAGAGCAAGGAATCAAGCTATTTTCGAAAGCACCTGTAGGCCAGACAAGGAATAATGGATGGAAACTGAACAAGGAGAGATTTAACCTGGAAATAAGAGAGAAACTTTCTGACAGTGAAAACAATCAACCTATGGAACAGCTTGCCCTCGGAAGTTGTGGGAGCACCATCACTTGAGACCTTCAAGGAGAGATTGGACTCCCATCTGTCAGAAATGGTGTAGTGTCTCCTGCTTGGGTGGGGGGGGGGGGTTGGACTAGATGACCTACAAGGTCCCTTCCAACTCTGATTATCTGTTATCTGTTACCTTCAAGATCGTTTCCACTTCTGTTATTCTGTATTCTATTCTGTAGGGATTGTAGTTCCCCACACTCCAAACATAAGTGACCATTATGTTAAATGCATGCATCTACCACTTTTTGTGTTTGTGTGTTTCCTTTACCTAGAGACCTCTGAATTTTACCAATATCTTCCTTTGGGAAAGGCAGTGGGACAAAGGTGCAGAATGCTATGATCCTTCCATTCTACAACCTTTCACCATCACTTGACCAGAGAGGCAATTATTAAGGAGGTAAAACAAATTCCAGGATTCATGCTGTAAATTCTTACTATCTTGTTTTATTTTCCTCTATTAACCAAACTGGATAAAGAATGGGATTTGGAAATATCTGTACTCTCTGATTTATCATATCTATCTATTTCTGAAAACAGCACAAGAAGGCTGGCATTTTCACCTTAGTCCATTTCTTCCAAGTAAAGCATAGAATGTCAATTGGTATATGTTGTGGAGACACCTATTCTAAGTCACTCAATGCAAGATCAGGTATAGCACCCCTGAGAGATGGCTAGCCACCCTCTGATTAAATAACTTCAGGAATTATGTAGTCCAAAGCTGAACTTCAATTTGGCAATCTAAACTGATTTAGAAAGTGATTTCTGGGATATCCGCCTGTCAAAAGGATGGCGTCATTACAATAGACAGTTCAACATGCCTGGATGGATGAATAAGCTAAGTGATAGACCACTTTGACCTGTGTTTTTGCAGTGGATAGTGCACTCTGAAAATAAACAAAACATTGAAAGAAGAAGCAATGGATTTTTGTTGTCTCAGTGGTTGTTCTGTAATTCTTGAAGATTTTTTTTGTATTTTTACTCATTTGTGCTGTCTATGTGTGAAATGGTTGAGTCTGAGAATTTCACACCAAAGCAGTCACATTGTTCTTCTGTTTAACGAGGAGTAATGTGGGAAGGCAGATTTCTTTCTTGCAGAACTCATTTCAGCCAGTGACACTCTAGCATGCTGGGCTGGCTGCCAGGAGGCTGCATACATTATTCCTTCATGGGTGGTGGAATCATTTGTGTAGCCAACAGCAACCAAAGTTTTGTTTTTCATGTTCGAAGAGAAAGTTGATCCCCTTGGAATTTTGGAATTGCGCTTTCTTCCATGTGGATAGGCAAGTGTTCCAATATTTGAGGGGCTGTCACAGAAAGGAAGGGCTCAAGCTATTTTCCAAGGCATCTGAAGACCAGACAAGGAATAATGGATGGAAATTGATCACGGAGAAATTCAACCTAGAAATAAGGAGAAATTTTCTGACGGTGAGAACAATCAACCATTGAAACAGCTCCCCTGCAGAAGTTGTGGGAGCTTCATCACTGGAAGCTTTCAAGAAGAGACTGGAAATGAGGGGGTTGGACAAGATGACCTACAAGGTTCCTTCCAACTCTGTCATTCTATTCTATTCAAATATTATTCTGCTCCATATGCATATTTAAGACTTTTTCTAAATAAAAGCTAAAACTGTACAATTATTACTATTGGTGGTAACAATATTGCAATCCTATATATTAGTAGCAAGATTGATGTAGGACAAGACAAGGGCTCCATTAGGCAACATATGGTATTCACAAATGGGGTGCTTTTGATAAGATACTCAGGGCAAGAATATCTAATTGGTATAACTTCACAACCTCTTCCACACAGATCACATTCTCTATATATTTTCCAATAATTCTTTTCAAGGATACAACAAGAATTTCAGGGGAAATTCTTTTTAAATGCAGCTGTTCCTGGGAGTGAGAAATCCTTGATGTTCTATAATTAAAATCATCTAGCAGCTTACAGTAGACGTTTGGCTACTTTCTGCTTGAGTGAAAATACTGCCTTATCCAAAATGGATAAATTACATTTGGATAAATTACATGCTTCCAAAAGTCAATCAATTATATTTCCAATTTCTCAAATTCTTTTTTTTTATTTATAATTCCCTTATCCTGTATAACCATAATTTGTCAAAGATTGTCTGATCCAAAGTTTTCAGAAATAATTCAGTGTCATATTAACATGTTTAAAATTTAAGGGTTTTCCCATAATTCTATCTATTGAAATGCTATTCCAAAAAGGTACTAATTGTTCGCCATTTCAGATTATAGGGGTCAACGATCCCTCAATTTGTTTACATTTTCAACAAAGAAAATTCAATCTCCATCTTTTCAAATATTGTACATTCTTTGGAAAGACCAGTAGACACAAAATGCAATTTTTGGATGAATCATTTATAGTCTGAAATCCATGCACACTTCAAAGTTTTTAAGGACTTACTTTTATTCATTTTGTGATTGATATCTATCATTAGCGTCTACTTTTGAAATGTTAACTTTTGATAAATATACAATACCCATGTTTCCCTGAAAATAAGACCTGGCCTTATATTTTGGGGGGGGCTCCAAAATAAGCACTAGGGTTTATTTTCAGGGATTTCTTATTTTTTCCCATGTATGGGAGGCCACTTCTTCTGCTTGCTCATGGCCGCAATGGGGCAGGAGACTATGTGGCTTGCAGGGGCTGCTGCTGTGAGTCAGGGTACATGAAACTGACCCACATGTCCCATACCAGCTTACCTCAGGGGCTCCACAACCAGGCCATCCATGCTGCAACACCTTCCTCCCCTTGTGGTGGTGACTCCAGCAGCTCCATCTTGCAGGACCCTGCATGGCTGCTGGCCCACTTCTTCAGCTTGCTTGAGGAGGCAGCAATGGAGCAGGCAAACCAAGAGGCAGTGGACTAAGTGGGCAGCTGGCCATGGAAAACTTATCTTCATGTATCTCAGCTTTCCTGCAGTCCACACAAGAGCATCAGCTTACCTTTCTCCCAAGCCTTTCCCCTGTCTGCTGCTGACTCTCCCATGGCCACCCACGATGTCCCTCCCATGGCCAACCACCTGCTCCAGACCACTGACTCTCAGCTTTTCCATGGCTCACGCAATGCATCCAGATTGTCTGTCTCTCCCTGAATCTGTCTCTGCCTGCTGTTTGGACAGCTAATCAACTCACCTGTGCTGTGCAGGCTGCTGCTCCTGCCAGACACTTTCAGCCACTGCACCCTTGCCACCTCCAGTGCTGGCCATACTCATGCCCCCCTCTCCTGGGCTGATGACAATCTTCACTAGGGATTATTTTTTGGGTAAGGTGTATATTAGATGCATGCTTAAAAATCAGATGAGGTCTTATTTTTGGGATAGGTCTTATTTTTGGGGAAACAAGGTATTTTGTGAACTTGTTCCACTGTAGATTGTATCAAATAAGAAAACATCTCAATTCTCTCTGAAGTGGCCAAGACATCTGGCTCATACTGGAAGACTGATCTAATATATTTCAAATACTGAGAATATGAAATTTGGAAGTTAAATCTGATATTTGAAAATGTACATTTGGTTAGGAAATATAAAAAAGTTGTCCAATAAATTTCAGATTTTAAGACAAATTTAAGACAAAAACTAGGGTTATGGGATAAGTAAATATTTTATATAATAAACATATATTTTTAATTAATTAAATGCTAATTTACATCAATTACATGTCCTAAATCTTCATAAAGGTCAAGGGCCTGGTACCTGAAAGAAGCAAGGTAATTTCTTTTAAAGAGTAATAGATACATAAAGATAGAAACATAGAAAATATATGGCAGAAAAAGACATCCATTAACCTGCCCTTTGAGGTTTTTTTAAATTATCTCAATAATTTATAATGTAATAATTATATAATAACTTAACAATTCACTTAATAATACTTAGAATTCACCTAGCAGGTAGGGAAGTATAGTTTCATTCTCCCCATTATGTTTGAGACTTTCATGTTATAGTAACTCATCACAATCAAAATGAATTTTAAAAAAATAAGATCATCATGTATACACTTTCCAGGTTCAAGAGAGACACACACAGGTGTAGTGCGGCTGCACTGACAGTTCTGATGGCATATCCTTTGCTAGCTCTTTTTGCCCAAAGGAGAAGGAACTGTTTTCCTCCTTTTGTACTGAAATCATTTGAGCAGAGAAAATCACAAAGCTGCTTCCTCCTCCTCCTCCTCCCCCTTTCCCTTCCACCTCCACATCCACCTCCCCTCTCTTTTGCATGTTGTAGGTAAAACTTCAGCAAAGCCCATTTTGTCTTCTTATATCTTAATGGCTATTAAAGGTGTATCTACCCAACCTGTTACTTTCTACAAGGTAGGGCTGCAGTATAAGCTGCAATGTTTTTCCACATGGTTCTCTCAAATATATAATCTTTGTCCCTTTTAATGTACCTTACATCACTTCGAAACAAGTAAATTTATTATGGCATCTGATTTCAGTGGCTCAAATCTCTCCTGAGTACATTGTTTTGAAGTGAACTGTAGAATTTTAAGATCTCTGTTTATGCCTGTAAAATGCTTAGAGACATGATGTTTATATGAGGGGGAAAGAAAGAGAGAGAGAGAGATACAGAGACAGAGAGAGAGGGAGAGGGAGAGGGAGAGACAGAGAGACAGAGAGAGAGGGAGAGAGCAGAGAGAGAAAACTAAAGGAAATCTAACCATTTATATCATTGGTGTAGGATTTCATGGCTGGTATCTGTTGAGTTGTGTTGAGCTTCAGGACTTCAGAGAACTTTAAGATATCTGTTTATGCATGTAAAATACTTACAAACACCATAATATATATGCTTATATGAGAAAGAAAGTGGGAATGTATGAATGTACCAAGAGAAATCTAACCATTTATGACATCATACTAATGTAGGTTTTCACTACTAGTAACTAGAAATTGTTATGTAGACCCTGGTTGCTAAACCCCCTTTATGAACTGTAAAGAACTCATGGCCATCATAAAATATGAGTTCTTAAGACCACAGCACACATGGTTAATGATTGTGGTGATTTACTGAATGACCACCACAAAAAAGACATAAAATTGGGTCTGGTCACTTGGGTGCCTGAACTTGCAATTCTAATGTCTTGCTAACAATCATAAGTTGAAAACTTATTGCATCAGAATTCCCATCTCTGTAACATTAGACTACAGTTTCATAATTACTAATCAATATGACAAATGGATATATTAGTTGGAAATTTCAGTCCCATTGTGTTTTACTCATTTGAAAATAGCACATCATTCTGACTAAGCTACTATTGTCTAATAAGGTTTATGGCTTATGCTGGTTATGTGAACTCATTCATGATGTATATTTGTGTGTTATATGAAGGGTATACAGTGAATAATATTGTAAGGCAGGAAGTGGTAGGAATATGATGAAAGCAAATATGTCTTAACAGATGTTCCTATAAATTTGGTGCAATTACAGACGGCCATGGGATGGGCGTATATGTGCATGTGATGAAAATAAGAGCCAATTAGAAAGTGCATGTGTGAATCCAATACTCAGCGTCAGTTATTCCACTGTGCAGCCTCTTTCCTTTTTCCTCTCCTGGTATTCAACCACCCGTCCCTTGCAGTCGCCTTGCTCTCTAATGATCAAGGACGGTGACAGAAAACAACCTCTGCATATCAATTCCTCCACAGCAGAACACACTTCTCCCTTCCTTCCCCAATTCCTGCTCTTTCTTAGTTGCCATAGTAGCTGACAGAATCACTGGGTCCTGCTTCCTTGGGGACCACAACAATTCCAGCAATAGAGAAATGTTTTCTAGTGTCGTAAAGTTCCCCTTTAATTTGCTACTATAAGACTCCCTCAGACCAAAGTTAAAAACTATACCAGGCTTTCCTTTCCTATCTTTCCTTTTCTCTGCCTCACACATTATCTAATGAAAGCAGATTGAGAGGTTCAAATTCTACAAAGCTTTGCTGGAACGTGGGTGGGATGAAGGATCCATTGCATTGCACAGCACTATTCTAGAATTCAGAGCCCTCATAATTCCCCATGTTCAATCATAATTACAAAAGTGTTGTTAGGTTGGCCAGCATTGCTTTTCATATACTGCAGATGGGGGAACTGAGACTAAGAGAGCACAGAACTTTAAGTTGTATAGAAAAATACCGGCTGAAAGATTTCTGGTAGACATATGTTCCTTCAAAGGATACAACTATGTGGTGCAAACTTGAAAGAAATAGATGTTGCACCAGGACAAACTTAATGATATAAGATTGTAGGCAGTGAAACAGATTGCTTTGCAGAGTAAAAGGTTATCTTAATCTGGTAAGAATAGTTATCTGCATTTAAAATCCAATGAAGTGTCTGAAATGTTTCAGCAATAGCCATGTGTTTTTTCCCCAGTAACAAGTAAATCATGTTAACCATATTTGATGCATGTCATAAGTCTACCAATCAGCGATACAGATTCATTTGTAATTGCTAAATTCCTCAGTGTACAAGAATTGTCTATTATATTCTCATATGAGTTCTTTTATTTTTGGGATTTGTTCATTTTTTTCTCTCAGAAGTAAATAAAAAACACATATATGTCTACCTTCCAAAATCGTTAGTGGCAGCCTACCAGGTTGGTTTGGGGTATAATTAATCTAAATAATAATAAACACTGCAGTTTAATTTTGGAATCAATCCCATTAACAACAAATTGCATAACATACTACTCAGGGATGGGCTGCTACCGGTTCACACCGGTTCAGGCGAACCGGTATGAATGATGATCAGTTGGCCCCACCCACCTGCCCCTGTACTATCCTGTCTTACATTTCCTTCTTTTGCAGCTCAGCTGATTACTGTGGCAAAGTGGATTACTGTGCATCAGCTGTTCTATTTACCGGGGAAGGCTGGAAGATGAACTGGAGAGCACATGCAAAGCATGCACTCACAGAACTGGTTGTTAAACCATTTGCAGCCCACCCACTGATATTACTCCTTGAATTTCACATGTGGCTTGGACAACTTATTTGGCCATATGTAGCTTACCTACTCCTGCTATATGACCACTCATAATCTTGGCTATGTAGTAGATTGCAAAACCAATAGCACTTCTCACAGAAAAGTATAACAAACTAACAGAGTTGAAAGGGACCTTGGAGGTCTTCTAGTCCAGCCTCCCCACGCCAGCAGGAGACCCTACACCATTTCAGGCAAATGGTTGTCCAATCTCTTCATAAAAACCTTCAATTTTGGAGCTTCCACAAGTTAATTGTTCTGTCAGGAAATGTCTCCTTAGTTCTAGGTTGGTTCTCTCCTTGATTAGTTTCTATCTATTGCTTTTTCTCATGCCTTTTGTACATTGACCTCTCTCTTTGGGATCCATTCTGATGTATTTCTCTGTTCCTTGCCTTCTGAAGTGGTTCTCAATTAAGTGAAATCAAGTCATGAAAGCATTTTGTTCTTTAAGAAAATTCTATTCCTGAAAAAACAGCTTTCATATGATGAAGCAGAAATCCTCTTGAATGGATCAAAGGTTTTCGAGCACATGCTCATATAGCTAGAACTGCTGTACAGTAACACAATGGCGATGTTTTCTTTGAGAATGTTTCAGCCAAGTGAAAGAGTATATAAGCAGCAGGAAGAATCTCTGCAAATCATGTTGCATCTGCTGTCCACTGTATATTGCATATTTGCTCTCTCTAAACCATCTGAGGCAAACAACTCACCTCTTTGACAACTTCCTTTAATGAACACATATGGACCAGCTAGCAAAAGCCAGAATTTGATTTAACCTGGGGATACTGCACGCCAAGCAAATTGATATTTTGTTATTGTAAAAGCTATAAATCTGCTTCACTTTAAAGTGCTGCAAGTCTCAAAAATGCAACATATATTCTAGATTTATGCAAAGCTTTGTATAAAAAAGCAGCTTCTGCATGTACAGAAACCCTTTTATCAGATGCAAGGTAGCTGGTCAGGACAGATTAGCTCCTTTTTGATATTTTTAATTAAAGTATTGAGGTGAACTGCAGAGCTTCCATGGAACAAAACACATTGACAGAATCTACCTACCTGGGCAGGTCTAAGAATTTCCTATGGCAAATGCAAGCAAGCAAAATCATGTTTAATCTTTGTCCAGGTTTTAGAATGTTTCTAATTATCTGCATATTATGACGTGACCTTTCTCTCCTGCTGCATTTCTCATTTGATTCTGCTGAAGTTGTTAATATAGATGGAACCTATGGGACAGCACCTACACCAGGCCTGTCAAACAAGTGGGTCATGGGCTGGATATGGGCTGAATAGGCCACATCACCCCAGCTTCAGAAATGCAAAAAACATTGCGATACTGTCATGACTCGGGGTGTGGCACAAAGGCAACACTGCCAGTGAATAAGAATGAGTTCCTTTATTAGCTCCAACTTTGCCCCCAGTGATGTGATTATCTTCCAGTCTAAAGAAAAACTCTCCCATGAACCTTCACCAGCCTTTGGCTGCAGATATTCCAGTCCAAACATTGTAAACTGAAGACTTTAAACTATAAATTCAACAAGGCAAAATAAGGCAATTAAATCCGGCAGAGCAAGATACAGAGTTGCAGAAATGAAGTAACAAGGCAGTAAATCAAACCAGTTGGGAGGATGCAAGGAACTCAGATAACCACAGCCAAACACAAGATAAACTCCTGACAAATGCCCCTCCCAAACTACCTCTCCTTTAAACTCCCTTCCCAGGTGTGTCTTGGGAAGGGAAACAGGGCCCTTTCCTCCTTCATAAGCCATGCAACCCATATTGCTTTCTTCTCTGTTTTTCCCTGTGTGTCCTAGGATGAAGAGAGGGTGAGCCTTTGTCTTCCTCTGAACCCCCTCTCCCTTGTTCTACCTCTTTCCTACTCTGCCCAGAGTGACTTTGCCTTCCCCAGTTTCCTTCACAGCCAATGGAGCCACTCTCCTGCTCCCTGTTCGTCTTTCTCCTTGGATTCAGACTCTGATAGGGGGCATGACAGATTCATCTTGATAGAGCCCATGATGCAATCAGATTTGATACCCCTGACCTACATCATTTCAGATATATCAAAACTGGAACTTAACATTCCTGCATGTTTGGCCATAGAATTCACATTGTATCCCATTTCCTTTTTCTATAAATGGACATGGCAGGAGAAGGTTACTGCAAAATACCATTCCCTCCCCACCCCACTAACCTGATTTCCAGCTCCATTCTCCTGTGCAGGGCAACAAAAGAAGACCCAGCCAATCAGCTGGGACTCAGGAGGCAGAGAATAGAAGGGGGCGGGGCCAGTCAGAGGTGGTATTTGCCGGTTCTCTGAACTGCTCAAAATTTCCACTACCAGTTCTCCAGAAATAGTCAGATCCTGCTGGATACCACCTCTGAAATGAATTGTTGGAAGAGAGAAATCATAGAAGAGAGTTTTGCAATGGTTTTCTGAAACTTGCTTTAAGTACAGATCCACACAGATCATAACTGCATCCATGAAGGCACTCATACTGAGCAGCAGTTACACGAGGTCATATCAGAATTAATAAAGCATAGAACCATGAACCCCATAATATTAACTGATGATGAAAGTGGGGAGTTTTCTTTTCTAAGCTCTGATGCCTCCTCATTCCAAACACTCAAGACCCTCAATTGTTTCCTATCCATTCAGTTAATGAAACACCGTCCAGATCTATTTGCATACCATCTGCCTGATTAAAAACTGTCAACCAGGCCAAGAGAATTACACCATAATTGTAATTACAAAAATTATAAGTTTTCCATCATTGTTCAGTCCCCAGTACTTTTGATTATATGGAAATCACCAAAAAAACATTCTGCAAAAGATGAAAGATAAAAATCAATAGAACCAAAGAGATTAAAGTTTCACTAGTTTCATCTTCTCCCAAAAAAACACAAAGCTAAATTATAATGAGAAGCAAGGATTAAAATGTAAAGCAAGTATTATTGTTGTTATTTTGCTGAGTTTTAAACTTTTTCTACCCATTTTGTAGCCATTGTTAAGCGTTAATATATGGCTTTTCAATGTTCATGTCACATTGCTCTTGACAATACATCCAACAATCTTGCACAATGGGATTTCATTTCTGCATGTTTGATTATTTAAAGATTAAAGACAAAAATAGGTACTTTTTTTAAATCTCCAAGAGCATGTCCATTTCCACTGCCCCTTTAATGTTCTTGATTTAATGTTTCTATGAATTTTTGGCAGTGTAATCTCACAGTGCTCTGGATATACAAATTGGAAACTAGTGGCCTCATGCGGGTTTTCGGTGCGTTATCACTGAGGCAAGGCTTTTTCTGGCAATTGCTGCAGGCTGGATTAGAGCATCATCCCCATGATGTAGGCTATGGTTATTGCTACTTATATGGTATAGCCAAAATGGACCTGATAAGAAAGGTCAAGAGCTCTGAATACAATGAAGAATGTGTATATTGAATGGATCTCTGAAATATGGCCTGAAAGAATGTGAAGCAAATAGAAGTTGGATGGGATGGAAGAAAGAATGTTCCAGATAGGACACTATGTAAAACAGGGGTGTCAAACTCAAAGCCCACTGGCCATATTTATCCCACAGGGTGCTTAGATCTGGCCTGTGGGGTCACCCTGGAAACAACAAAGGACCAGCCCACGGTGCCTCTGCCAGCAAAAATGGAGCTTGAGAGGGCCACATTTTCACTGGCAGAGGGTTTCAGGAGGCCATTGCAGCCAAAAACGGAGCTTGTAATTGCTGCATGTGGCCCTCCCAGGCTCCATTTTCACTGGCAGAGGGTTGCAGGAGGCCATCAGAGCCAGAAACAGAGCTACATCCTCCCTGGCCATGCCCCCCTTCCCTCCAAGGTCAAACACAGTGCTGATGCAGCCCTCAATAAAATCAAGTTTGACACCCCTGGTGTAGAAGGATTTCAAATTGTAACATTCTGTGTAGGTCCTACTTGTACATCTGATATACAGAGTTTGCCTATGAAAGCTTCTAGACTTGAATGGGTCTCTGGCTTCACTTCTGAAGATGTAAGTAGAAGGGGACAGAATTTGAGACAAGATTAAGGGAAGAAATGGGATGAGAGAATGGCAGGAAAAGGCAGATGAGAAAAGAGAAGAAGGAATAATTATTTACATGCATTATTTTCAAGCAGAACCTGTCGGCTCCTCCCCATCTTTAGGGAGAAGGTTAATTTTTGCTGATTAGAATTTATTATAAAATAAAAACTCTTTAATTGAAAGCAACCACATGCTATTTATATTAATAATGGAAGAAATTATCAAATAATGGAATAGTTTAAAACCTATTAGTTTCCTTCATGTGAGAGAAGAAAGGGCTGATTATTTGCCATACAATGGAGAGTCCAACTTTCTAGTCCCAAGTGCAGATTAAATATATAATTTATTTTATTTTTTTGAAGAAAATTTTATTGATTTTTAGAAACAAACATAAACAAACACAACACAGAAGATGAAAACATAAAACCTCTTTTCAGAAAGCAGCCTGATTCCGGGTTACATCTCTTTCTACAGACACCAATTCAAATTCTTGCTCATTTTTATATACCATTACATATCTTATTATCATTCTACATTTTCTATATAGCTTCTCCCCTCTTTTAACTTTCTTAATTTTATTTTTATTTGTT
>BHFT01010035.1:0-29931 GCA_004320025.1 Laticauda laticaudata
CCCCCGAAATTTTGCTCGTCCGCTGTGTCCTTTATGCATACATTTTGCATCTGTCGGCCAGTGGGACCGGGCCTTAAGGTTTCAAGATCTAAAGAGGACCATTCTCCATTATATTGATTTTTTAAATCACCCCTCACATCAAAAAAATATTACAGGTATCAGTATACAGTTATGTTCCTAAAACACAGCAATGCAATTATTCTGAAAGCTTCTGAGAATGCCCCCCCATGTGTTTATGAAACATTATCTAATAGAGTTGAAACCACATACTCAAGTTATGCATCTTTAATCATACATTGAACTGTGATTGTTCTATTGATTGGAATCATAGAGTTAACCCCCAGCCTGGTGTGCTGCGTTTTTAATAAGAGTGGCAAGAGAAACCAAACTTCACTCTTCTTAGGTGGAGCAATGAAGCAGAACAGATTTTGCTATCTCAGTTGTTTTCTGATTTTAAGCATAGTCACTGCTCAATTTTCTGGAAACTGCCTATTAACACGTGCAAAAAAACCCAAAACAACGTTAACATAAGCAGCATGAGGCTTTAGGAGTCAGTGACACACAGCCAAACAAACACACATACAAATGTAGCTGTTTTTGTAGAGGAATCCTAAATTAGCAGTAATATCACAAACATCCAAAGCAGAGCTATGGAATTCAGGCTAGGGAAAGAATCCCTGCTGAAGCTTGAATGGATCCAACAGTGACTGGATCAAAAAAGGATGATGACTCAAGAGGCCCTTTTCAGTAAACAAAGGGACAACATTAGCTAAATGACTTATTTATTTTCTTCTATATCTTTTTCACTTTTTGACTCTTCTTAAAACACTGGAAAATGGGAAGACGAGCTCATGTGTATCCTACTTACTATTTTTTATATGGTGAAGTCATTTCATACTGAACCCACACCAGAGATAGCTTTTTTAACTTTTCTGGTTTTAAAATGGCACTCTCCCTTTTTTAAATTGACATTAATTATTCCATTATTTTAATCCATGAATCAGGGACAGTATTAAGATCTATCTAGCCTTGCCTTGCCTTGCCTTGCCTTGCCTTGCCTCTCTCTCTCTCTCTCTCTCTCTCTCTCTCTCAGGTTTATATACTGCCTCTCTTCTGCCAATGAGAAGCATCCTCTGGTCACTTCTGACTTTCACAAAAATATCAGCATTAGTAAGTGTCTGAATTGCACCTTCCACAGCATTTGTCAGCTTGTGCTTGGGTTCTTTTTATAAGTGGGTTTAACAATTCTTTGAAAGAATACTAGGCCTATTTTTTTTTATGCTTTTATCTTCACAAAGTAAAATTATTACTTTCTTCATATAGAGCTACTCCTGTGGTGCTTAGAAAGTCACTCTAAACTAAGAGAGAGAGTTGGGTTCTTCCAGCTATGTGCTATTAGTTTTGTCAAAAAAAAAATGTGCCTTGCATGCTTTCTATTACTTCAACCAAAAAGCATTGAAAGTTGACAATACCTTTTACTGTTTTGATTATTTTATGGATTGGTGAAACCATTTTATTTACTCCTAGGGCATTTTGTCCATTCTATGGGATACTTTTAAGAATCAGAATAGAGATGGAAGGGACCTTGGAAGTCTTCTAGTCCAACCCCCTGCCCAAGCAGGTGACCCTATACAATTTCAGACAGGTGTCTGTCCAGTCTCTTCTTAAAAACTTCTGGCAATAAAGCACCCACAACTTCTGAAGGCAAGCTGTTCCACTGGTTAATAGTCCTCACTGTTAAGAAGTTTCTCCTTAGTTCCAAGTTGCTTCTCTCCTTGATTAGTTTCTATCCATTGGTTCTTGTGTTGCCTTCTGGTGCTTTGGAAAACAAGTTGATGGCAGCCTTCTTTGTGACAGCCCCTCAAACACTGGAACACTGTTATCATTTCACCCCTAGTTTTTCTAGATTAGCCATTCCAAATTCCTGCAACTGTTCTTTATATGGTTTTGTCACCAGACCTTTAATCTTCTGAGTTGTTCTTCTCTCTTCACTTTTTTCAAAGACTGAACATCTTTTTTGTAACGTACTTTTGTAATTTTATTTACTCCTGGTTTTGGTCACCTTCTGTTCAGGATGACAGGGGCAGCCTTGAGGAAGGTATGCCACAACCACTACAAAGCATCAACCAGAAAAAATGGGAAGAAGGGAGAAAAAAACTCAAGATTGCCTGTTTTGGCTCTCTTTGGCCTAAGAGGGAAGAGGAGAGAGACTCTGCTAGATTTTCAGGATTCTATCATTCCACATAACTCCAATAGTTCTTGTGGTTTCTGATTCTGACTATCCAGAAAATAAGAGCAAATAAAATGTTATTCCCATTCTAGTTGAAAACTGTTGTTATTCATGCATTCATTCTTTGCTGCCCTGCTATCTTCTATGACAATTAAGCCGACTGCCACATCTCATCAGGTGGGCTATTTCTGAACACATCCTAGTGTTCTTTTGAAAGAGTGCTAAATCTGTGTAACTAGCCCGGCTGGTAGAATGCAAGCACAGAAGATAGGCATGGGTTGAAAGTAAGAAGGAGAACTTTCAGTTCAGTGGAGAGCTCCCATTTCACCCTGTGCTCATGTCCATGTCATTAGACAATGTGACAGCTGCTTAAATTAATCAAAGCACTTACTTATTAAGGAGAATGATTAGGGATTGGCATGTCATACTTGGCTGGAAGAAAAACAAAACTGGGAAAATTCTCAAGGGATTTTGGCTGAGCCTTTTCCGCCATGGCTCCTGCCCTTTGGAATGTCATACCCTCCCTGAGGTGATGTCTGCACCCATCCATTTGTCCTTCTGTAATGCAATGATCCAGGGTGTGGCACAAAGGCAACACTGCCAGAGAATAAGAATGAGTTCCTTTATTAGCTCCAACTTTGCCCCCAATGACCCGGATACCTTCCTGTCTGGAGAAAAACTCTCCCATGAACCTGCACCAGACTTTGGCTGCAGATATTCCAGTCCAAACATTATAAATGGAAAACTTTAAACTATAAATCCAGCAAGGCAAAATAAGGTAATAAATCTGGCAGAGCAAGATATGGAATTCCAGAAATAAAGTAACAAGGCAGTAAATCAAACTAGTTGGGACAATGCCAGGAACTCAGGTAATTGTAGTCAACACAAGATAAACTCAACATCTGTACCTGACAACTGTCCCTCCCATCTGCTTCTCCTTTAAACTTCATCCCCAGGTGTGCCTTGTGAAGGGAATCAGGGCCCTTTCCTCCCCTGTAAGCCACGCAACCCACATTGCTCTCTCCTCCATTCTTCTCTGTGTGCCCTAGGATGAAGAGGGAGTGGGCCTTGGTCTTCTCTGAACCCCCTCTCTCCTGTTCTACCTGTCTCCTGCTCTGCCTAGCGTGGCTTTGCCCTTTCCCAGTTTCCTCCACAATCAATGGAGCTACTCTCCTGCTCCCTCTCAGCTGTACATTTTCCTCCTTAGATTCAGACTCCAATGGGAGTATGATATGTAAGGGCCTGATGTCCTGGCTCTGCCAGTTGGCCTGGTATACCAATGGGGTGCACCATTCTGGCTATTGGGTTAGGAAAGATCTCATCTCTCCCTGTATACTTCATGTTCCCCTCCTCTCCATCTTTAAACAATTTTTATTTATTACTGCTGGTGTTTGTTGTTTTATTACTTTAATGTGTAGTTGTTTTAAAGTTTGTAAGCTACCCAGAATCATCTCTGAATGAGATGGATGGCACATAAATTTAATAAATAAATAAATAAATAAAACCCACCTTTTGATATTCTTAGCTTGTCCCCACAAGGACAACATCCCTCATGGCCTATCATGGCTAGAATATTCACATGATCCACAGGGAATGGGTGATGGGGAAGTGGTTAGTTTGGTGGTTAGTAGCCATGTACAGGGGCCTGGGATCTCATTGCACAAGAGAATTGTTATGCTTCTTAAACAAAATAAAATCACCATTCTAATTGAAACCCTGCCCCAAACAAAGAATTAATAATTTTTAAAAAGCAGAAAAACAACAAATACAGGATTGAGATAAATAAATACCTAGGCAATGCAGGGTTATCAGCTGGTATAACATAGAAGACAGGTCAACAAGTTGCAAATAGATTTAGTAATTTAAAATTTTGGGGAGGGCTTGTTTGCAAAGGGAAAGAATGAAGTCAGCAAAAGATTATTAACAATCATTTGTTGACATGGTGTGTACAAATTGTACATGCTGATTAAGGAAGAAAGATTTTAAATGCGATAATTTAACTAAATTAATAGCAGGTTTTCTAAAGACCTGTGCCAAACTACCTGCTGCTTTATAGGTAATTCTGATTAAGATAGCATTCACCCAAATGCCCAGAAGAGAAGATATTATTTTTCTCAGTGAGAAAGAAATGCAATATAAAAACATATAGCCAATAGATGTAGTAGCATCCACACAAGGACATTAACATGGAGTGCAGGGCATTTAAACAAAATGTCCTTCTAAAACAGCTGATTTGGGGCATCAACTTTTGCTGACGAAAATGTTATCCTGGTTTTTTTTTTTTCTTCCTAGCATTTTTCCCAACATGATCACCAACATCCGATGATGGATATAGCATAATAACAATAACAATAATAGTAATAGGAATAATAATTTTCCCATGAGTACAGGATTCCATTTTTCATATCAACTCAAAGTTGATCCATTGGTTTTGGTAGGAATGGACTGACCTGGTTATTACCTGAGCCTAATGCTGGAGATGAGAGAGATTGCCTGGCCCAAGGTCGACCAGCCAGCTTTCATGCTTAAGGCAGAACTAGAACTCATAGTCTCCTGGCTTCAAGCCTGGTGCCTTTATCACTAGACCAAACTGGCTCTTAAAAATGCTCTTCTGTGTGAAAGAAACAAATGATTGATCAACTATTTGTCAGCTGAGAAACTGGTCTCCAGCTTTCTGGAAGCCTGAACTAGTTCTTTCTATCTGTCAATATAGTTAAGAGCTGTTTAATCCCTTCGAGGCAATGCCAAGAGAAATTGGAACTGAGAGGGAATGCCAGTCCAATGCCAGAGGAATTTCCTCTTTAAAGCTTTTCCTCATAATTAATTAAATTTTCTGTTAATATCAGAGAGATCAACCCTAGAGAATCTGCTCGTATTTTTGAATTGCTACTGAATTGCTACTGAAACAAAGCCATGTTTGCACATCTATTCTGCATAGTCTCATCCCATTTAGAATTGAAAAGAGGAGATAGATAAGCCACTTGATAGCAGTTTTGCTGTCATAAATGTTGTTTAGACTGCTTAAAAAGAGATGGAAGTGCAGCATGATCCAAGCAACGTGTTTTTATCTTAAATGCAGAAAATGCCTGGAATTTTCTGTGTGTAACATAAATGCAGTCCATCTGATCAACAGCATTAATAGGAAAGTATTCACACTGTGCTTTGTTTTTATTTTAAAAATCCAATAAACATCCACCTCCATTTGTATTTACAATTCTTCTTTACATATAGATCTCCTGTTTGCAAAAATCCAACATGCGTATTGTCCTTAATGTGCATTTCTTGAGAAATAATGTTGATGAATCTTGCAAGTCAACTCCCACAGGAATTTCCAACCAGAACACTTTAAGGACATCATGCTGAATCTTGTCAGCTGATGTGTAAAGAGGTTTGAGTAAAAAAAATCCTTTTTTTCTGGTGTACAGTATTTGCTTAGATCTTCTTGTAATTAGGTAGTAAATTTTTTATTTGTTGCTTTCATTATATATGAGATTTTAGTTCATATTTACCTGTTTTATAGATTTCATTATTTACATTTTTATCTTGCCTTCTCCCTTCTTGACAATCTGCTATTAAAAAGGTAGGATTTAGATCTAAGCCTATGGACAAAAAAACCAGTGGATGATGGATTAGAACTCAAGATTTCTGGGGAGCACCTGGATGAGGAAGATTGGCAATACAATACACTGGCAATGGCTCCCCAGATTCTTCAAACAGAAATCGACCCAACCCCACCTAAAAATGACAATTTTCAAACCTGCAAATCAAGAACATTTTTACCCTTGAGCTACACAATGTGCCCACTGCCATCCTTCTCACAATTGAAGATTAATTGAAGTTGGCACTACAGCAGATCCTTCAGCTTGCAGCTGTCATCCCCTTTCCCCCCCCAAAAAACTTTTTTTTTCATAAGAAAATAATGAAATGTTCCTGCAAAGAATCCATGTTGTTCTTCTAGGAATAGCTGTCTGTTTCCTTTAGTTCCATGGTTTGACTGACAGAACAAATGAAAACTTGCAAAAGAACAATTGCCAAGTAGGGAAGCACTGGGTTGCCACATCCTGGTGGTAGCAACATGCCAAAGATATATTGTTTTTCTGTCCTGTTTTCTGCACTGTAATGATAAACCCAATGAAGGTCCCCAGTGACCATTCAGAGAGTGGCAAGATTGTGCATCACATTTAATAAACTAATTCTTTGACTAGCTATCAACAGCTGAAGCAGGTAGAGGTCTCCAGGGAGGAAAGGGATACTTGCACAGATGAGTCTCTTGCACTAGCACTTCCCCCAAGGAGCATATCCAAGTGTGTCCCCACTGTGTGTCATAATGAACAAGATAGTGGCATTTTCATGATGTACATGACGAAGAGGCATAACTATTTTAGAAATTAGCTGAACTTGCAGAATATTTTGGAGTGGATGGCATTAATAAATTTATTATTATTATTATTATTATTATTATTATTATTATTATTATTATTATTATTATTATTANTATTATTATTATTATTATTATTATTATTATTAATAATAATAATAATAATAATAATAATAATAATAATAATAATAATAATAATAATAATAATTTATTATAATAATAAAAAAGTCCTACCCTGTGCCCCCTATTTGTCTTGGTCTCACAGCTACACAGCAGAATTATTTGCACAATCATTATCAAACACTGTCGTTTATCAAACAATTTACATGGATTACTCACCAGATTTAAACGGATCCATGTTGGAAGGCAAATACTGTATCTAAACCTATAGATATATTACTATATCTGGGGATCAAGTGGCTATGTGATGGAGAATGGCTTTCTATTAAATAGAGAACAGCTCCTTTGTTTAAAACCAATCGTTATTTGTAGGATTGTCCAGAAAAATTAAATTAAAAGATGACATATCATCACAAGGTCAGACCTGAAATTGCCTGTCAACAGATAAAGATTGAAAAGGTACATAGGTCACTTGGTTACAACCTTTCCTAACATTTGTTGTAGCAATAGCGCTTCACAGTGCTTTACAGTCCTCTCTGAGTGCTTTACAGAGTCAGCCTATTGCCCCCCAACCATCTGGGTCCTCATTTCACTGCCTCGGAAGGATGGAAGGCTGAGCCAACCTTGAGCCGGTAAGAATCAAATTGCTGAACTGCTGGTATCCAGCAGTCAGCAGAAGTAGCCTGCAATACTACATTCTAACCACTGCACCACCATGGCTCTTACACCCATGCTTACTGCTTACAGTAAAGCCTATGATAATTTTTATTCTGTTTTATATCTGTGTCTGAGATATACTGCCCACAATATTTAGAGATGGCATTGATAGCATTATTTGGCAAGATAACAGTTAAGTTCCTATTTCTTCCTTTATCAATCCCATTTTATTACTTACAGCACATCATCTTATGCCATACAATGTTGGTTCTGCTTTGATCCTCTTCAGAAGATCAGCTTGGCCTAAACAGCTTTCCATATCTTGCTATTGATGTTTATACAAGGAAGTGCCTTTTATTTCCAAATGATTTATTAATTTAGTACTTCTTGGAATCCAGTTCATTTCTCAGTGAGCAGCAATTATAATTTTACCTATCTACTTATGTTGACCTCTTACTTCTTGTTGAACAGGTCCTGCACTGATATTCAATTCTATAGCTATACAGACTAACATTTATGGAGAAAATATATTTTATATAAACCTTTGGCCATTATTTCAAGGTTCCAATTTATGTAATGAGCCATTAGCAGGCTATGAAACCCTTTGTAGGAGAACCAGCATCTGTTATCAACAGCAAGTTTATCCATCAAAGAGTTTAAGATTTCTGTAAGTTCAAAAATGGGCATTCTTTCAAAGAGGAATCAGATGAAACCTGCACTGTGCATCTCATTCCCTAAAACCAATGCAGCATTAACTTTCTAATTCTGCGGTTGTTTCAGGGAGGGTTGTCCTTCTCCTTTAGAATCTGTCTATGTATATCAGTTCTGAACTGGAAATTGATTCTCTCTCTCTCTCTCTCCCTCTCCCCTTCTCTCATATTCCAACATTTGACAATATTAACTGTTTACAGGAGATTAGTTCTGCAATCTGAGGTACTTTTTGAAAAGTATATACATGAACACTTTTTGTACCTGTGTCTGTTCAAAATGTGTCCCATGTTACAAATCCACCAGCAATGTTTGAGTTGCTATAAGATTCCGTCTTGAATGAAAACAAACAAACAAAGGTATAACGTTGTACAATGTTGCTAGCAAAGCTGAACAAAATCTTTTAAAAGCTGCATGTCTAGATATGTTGGTTAATAATAAAAATGTTATACATAATGTAACATGTATACAATATTTGTATATAAATAAGATGGGTTATAATAAATAAAATAAATCATTCTAACTATTGATACTCTTTAGAGTTTATTCCAGAAATCTAATTTATTTTAGTTATTTTATAATTCATTTTTTCCTTTCATGCTTTTTGTTCGTTTCTGCATTTATGAGCGCAGCTGCAGCCGGAGTCAAGGTAACATTGCAATATTAAGCAGGGATATTGACAAACTCAGTCTAAAGTCATGAACTGTTTCTCAGAGAGAGCAAATAATAAGAAGTCAGCTGGACATTTAGAGAGAGAGAGAGCTAACTGCTGCTGGGTGATGTGAATTGCATTGAGTTATCTGTATTTAACTCCCAGAATTTTAAGTGTTTAATATATATTTATTAATATAGATATAGATAAACTAGGGCATTATTTCAAGAAAGGCAAAGGGATTCTTTCATTCTCAAGGAAAAAAAACAGTTGCCTTTGAAAAAGCACCTTTGTTTATAGTTTGAGCATAGGGCATGAAATAATGGATTCAATAACAAGATTCAAGTGTTAGGTGGCTTTTTTATCAGATTCTGGTAAAATATTAAAGGGGGGGAGGGAAAAACTTTCTAACCTCAACAGCAATTTGAACCAATTATGAGCAAGTTACCCACATGTAGGTTTCCTCTTACTGGATATGTTCAAGAGGCTAGTTTGCAAGCTGCCTGTGGTGATTTAATTTGGATTCCTGCATTAAGCAGTATGTTAGACTGTTAGATTTAGAAGGCTCCATTTAGGTCAATAGGCCTATGATTCTAAAAGACTAATTAAATTGTGTGTTAGGGGTCAGATAAAACCAGCATTGTATGATCAATGGAGAATACTGGGTTTGCTGGAATGTTCTAACGCTGTCATGTAACCTCCAAATGAAAAAAAAAGTAACAAAAAGAAACAGATTGATGATTTAAAAATAAAATCATCAACAGGAACATAAAATTCATGTTCCAGAGAACCGGTAGTAACACCGGTTGAATACCACCACTGTATAAAAACTCTTGCAAAGTCAAGTTCAAGTGACATGGTGACCCCTGTAATCACCACAACAGTTTATGATCACATTTCCAGAGTCAATTGTAATTGTTATTTGAGGACTACTTGTATACGATTACTTTAGTGAGATTACTGTATGCACAAAGATGGAAAGCTTCAGAAATTTTCATAATGGAGGAATGATTTGGTGAAATTAACAGAACTTGTGGAGATGAACAAACTGAATTATTTGATTAGCAAAAGAATAATATTTACACATGTGGGTGACTGGAAACCACTTATGGATTTTTTGTGTAAAAATGAAAAAAATAAATTTTTGATTGATAGTTTTGATGATTAGACAGGATAAATTATAGAAAGAAGAGTGCCATTATATAATTTTAAAGAAGTTAAAATATAATTAGATTACAACTGATGTGAAGAATATTGGAAGCTCCTTCTTGTTATCTTTATTTTTCTTTCTACTTTCTTCCCCCTTTTTTCTTCTAATTGCACTTTTAGCTTTTTCTGTTATTTCTCTTTTGTTTTTCTATTCTATTTTAATTTGTACAAATTTTTATAAGTCCTGTTAATATTTCAATTAAAAATGATATATAAAAAAAGAAAAAATGTAATCCCTCACTAAACATGGGATTGAAACTAGCACTAAGCCCATAAAGTAAGCCAGATGAAAAACTTTGAAATGTGCTTTGTAGTGCTCCATTTAGAATAACAGGTTTTGGGTCTCAAGCAGCCAATTTGTTCCTCAGTGTTAACTTTTCCTGTCATCAGTTTGGAGCTGCATGATTCACCTGTGAAAATAGGCCAAAAGGTTTGTACTATCTGCATTTTTTTTCCTGCTGACTTTTTAAGAGCAGAAATGAGATGTCAAAAATGGGATTGTCCACAGTGAATTAAAGTAGGCACATAGTTAGCCATTTGCCGTAATTCATTTTGATATACTTGAGTACTCAGAGCCCAAAACTGAGACAGCTCAGCAAAAAATATACTTGCTTGGGGTCATAATGATTCTTTTCTCTTTGCATCTGTTTTATTTCTCATGCAACTTGGGGAATTGAACTGATAGAATAAGTGATACTTAGTGGGGTTGCTCAACAGTTCCTAGAAGAAGTAAATACCCTATCTCAAATCCCTTCAGTGGAGGGGCTGAATTAGCCATTATAATCAAAAGTACTAAATCATCTTGCTGATACCCAAAGGTCCTGATAATTATTATAAATTGCTGAGGAGAAGCAGCTCCCTTTCAAAAGTCATTTTGGGCTAGAAGAGGAAATAGAATGTCATGCAGTATATACTAAATTAATAGCATGGCTGCTCTGGTGAATGGAGTAGAGATTATAAATTAGGAGACAGTAATTTAAAATCATTCACTTGCTTGTCTTTCAACATAATGGTCTAATTACATGTAAATGCAAAAGTAATGCATTCGTTGAGCTTTTGCTACAAAAGCATTGCTCCCCCCCCATTCCTTCCCTAGATGAATTTTGTTTTTTCTTTAAGGCCATTTGCTTATTAGTGCCATTGATCAATGTTTCAAACATCTGCTGTGTGGGATAGTTCCACATCTTGGCCTCCAGATAGAATGTAAAGTCATGAAAACAGGATAATTGATTTCAGGTTATTGTTAATATACCCACAATGTTGTGCAACACTTCTGTTCTGATTTGGAAGATATATGCTTTGGAATGTATAGAAATGTGAAGCATCACTTTTCTGTGATACATTAAAACTGTGGTGTTTTTTCCAGGATTATACAGCTGTGGGAAGGCTTACATTAAAAGGGCTGCTTTAATGAGTCATAGAGAAGTAGTACATTTGTCTTTCCATGAGTTCCAAATACTGCTGTCAAACTGAAGCTGAAGAACTGCATATCAGAGAGAGAGATACAGAAACAGAAAGACAGAGAGACAGACAGGTGAACAGACAAAAGGATGGTCTGTAGGGGAATCCAGAACATTGCATTAGTGGGCAATGCTCTGCAATTGCCTGGTCTTGTGATGAATCCATCTGTTGAAAATGCCTAGAATTACATAATTACACAAGTCCATCCCAAACCCTTAAATAGATGAATTGGAAAAAGCATGCTGTTAAAACAAAGAGACACTTTTATGGAAACAAGAGAAAGAATGAAAAGAAATCAAAAAGATATTCAGAAGAAAGAGGAAAAGAAAATAGCAACATACAGACATACAACAGACTCATAAGTTCTTAGTCCTTATTCTCAGTCTTTATCTGCATAGGATATTCAATCTTCACATATCTCTACATTGGTATTTCTTGATGTTTCTCTAGATTCAGACAGTGGTGGGATTCAAAAAAAATTATGACTGGTTTTGTGGGCATGACTTGGTGAATGTGGTATGGCGTGGTGGGTGTGGTTTGGTGGGCAAGGCAGGGGAAGGATACTGTAAAATCTCCATTCCCAGCCCACCCTGGGGGAAGGTTACCACAAAATCTCATTCCCTCTCCACCCCACTAACCTGCTTTCCAGCTCTGTTCTCCTGTGCAGGGCAACAAAGGAAGACCCAGCCAATCAGCTGGGATTCGGGAGGCAGAGAATAGATGGGGGGGCGGGACCAGTCAGAGGTGATATTTGCTAGTTCTCTGAACTACTCAAATTTTCCACTACTGGTTCTCCAGAACTGGTCAGAACTTGCTGAATACCACCTTTGGATATAGATATTCCCTTCACATGAAGAGTTCAGCTACTAATACCTTTTGTTTCCCTATTTTAGATTTTATAATGAAAGTTTAAGTTCACAGAAGGAAAATAATACAGTAATAATAATCAAGGATATTTTTTTAAAAAAAATCAGAACTGTATGAATGCATTGTGCAGAGAGAAATATAAAGTAACATGTAAATGTTTTTTTGTGAATGCTTGGTAAAGGGCCTGTCACATTGGTCGACGGATGCAAAACATATGTAAAAAGGACACAGCGGATGAGAAAATGTTCCATCCATTGTTATCCGCTCTCAAAGTGGCCCCGAATTTGGATAAACAGAGCGGACAACACGAAAGGAACGGATCGGGGGGAGATGTACAGGGGATGGAAAGCGGATGAATCCAGGAAGCTGTGGCGATGGAAGCGGATGGGAAGCGGATGCACATCCCGCAGGGCTTCCGGGGGAGCACAGTGAAGTGGAACGCGCAGTGGAAAAGAATGGATGCAGAGCGGAGCTGAGCGGATGAAGCGATGTAGAGCGGAAGACCTAGCTGGACCTAGCGGGATGCCTAGTGGATGCACAGCGTTCACTGCACATCGCATGCGGGGAGGAAATTGCATTGCGTCAGCCCCGCGGATATAAAAGGGAATCAAGCTCGCAAAGCAGGTCACCTTCAGAGGAAAAGACCTGCTGCCAACAACAGCGCCAGCCAAGCAGCCAGCAAGCCCACCAGCAAATTCCAACAACGCCAACAACCATGGGGAAGAAGAGAAAGCCTCTTGCCATCTGCTTGCCGGCCGTGCCAAGAGGGACAGGCCAACCATCCCACCCATGGGCCCTGACTCTGCTTCTGCTGGGGCTTCTGCTGCTGGGGCTGAACTCTCTGCTGTGGAGCTTCTGCTGGCACTGCTCCTGGTGCTGGGCTTCTGCTGGTGCTTACTCTGCTGTGGGCATGCTCCTGTGCTGGTGCTTCGCTGGTGCTTACTCTGCCTGGTGCTGCTCCTGGTGTGTGCTTTCTTCTGGTGCTTACTCCTGCTGGTGCTGCTCCTATCCTGCTGGTGCTGCTGGTGCTGCTGGTGTCTGCTTTCCTGCTCTGTTTGTTTGTTGCTGCTGCTTGCTGGTGGTGATGTGGAGGAGCAGCCTACAACTCGAGCCCGCTCTGATGAGGGCCAGATGCCTTGCCAAAAGGGAGGAAGAGGCAGACACATAACGGGAGAAGGAAGGCCAATACTCAATCAAAGAGGAACATGAAAGGAAGAGGGGTTGCCTGGAAGGCTGAGGAAGAACGAGTATCTATGGCGGAAGGGACACTAGGCTCTATCGAACACCAAAAAAGGAGGCAGGCTGCCTTGAGAGAGAAGGCGGAGAGCCTGGACTACACTTCAGAGGGGCTCCTCGGCTGTGTGGAAGCACATGCAACATCTGGTACGGGAAGCCTGCACCTCAAGAAATCTGGGCCAGGCCGCGTCAAGCTGACGGCAGAGAGCCCTACAATGATGGCTAAGTGCAGCTTCTTGGAGGGGAGATCTCAACCGAGGACCCAGACCCTCTCCACAACCTCCCCTCTCTCAGGCAAGCCTGCTGGGAAGCCAGTCCTCCTCTGGCCAAGAGATCAGCTCTGTGTCCAGGCAAGGTATCTTTTGGAGCGTGCCACAACGGAGACCCCCCCGACAGATGACTACCCGTGGCGGAGTGCGTGGAGGAACCCTGAACCAAGTGGGAGGAAGAAGAGGCACTTCCACCACAGGCCAACCGTATCCACCTCCACTCCACCTCCACAGAAAGGCCGAGAGGCAGACGGAGGGGCAGAGGCCACACTGCCTGCGGAGATAAGAAGACACCATCAGGAGCAGCATAGATCTCCTCTCTCAGCTGGTACACCACCAATGCCGCCATCCTCCAACCGAAGCCCCTTCCTGCACCGATGTCAACCAAACCCTTATGAACATGTTGGAACCCCAGTACCAGGTGGTGAAGGACAGGATCACTGATCTTCTTCACAACCCTAGACCAAAGCTGAACCTGCTCTCCACCCAGTCCAGGCCTGCCTCCACCCCAGGTGATGTCACTGCATTCCAAGGCTTCCACAAGCCCTCAGCTACCAAAGACTACGGTTATAGGAGCTTCAGCAGCACAGGCAGTCCCTTCCCCAGTCCAGCACAGGTTACATCGAATGCCACCGGTGCCAACCCGAGCCCACTGAATGCCAGTGATCCACCCACACTACGATCCGATGCCACCCACGCACAGATGCCACCCACACCAACAGATGCCACCCATGCCACAGATGCCACAAACCCCAGTCCTCACCCAGCTGCAGACCAGTCAGTCCCAATACACTGCTCCTTCCTCCACACAGGCAAAGCCCAGCCTCAGAACATATGTCATAGGTTAATTGGGGGGCTGAACAACCCATGTCATGGAGGAAGGGGCTCTCAACATCAACGGGGCATGAGCCAGCTCTCTTTGAGAGATTCCTCCACACACCATCCCCTGTTGTCCCTTCCAGGGGCCGAGGCCACCCCAATGAGCCTCAGAACCAGCACTCGAGGAGCAGCCCCCCCACAGCAGCCTGGACCTTCACCCCTGAGACTGGGCCACAATCAGAGTGACCAAGAAGAGTGGCACGAAGACGGCTGGCTACCTGTTTGACTTTAATTTTTGCCTTTGGACACTTTTACTCCCTCAGAACCACTTCATGATGGCTCAACCGTGAAAGAGAGGATCTTCAACTACAGGCTGTCCCAGGGCAAGGGGGTGGTGGACACCTTTAGTGGGTCATTTTTGCTTTTAAACCAGCTTGTTATTAATAAAGTTTATCTTTGCTTCATACACTTGCTTATTTATTTTAGTCAACATAAAGTCCCTTGTGGAAACTTTAGAAAATGGTTTAAGCTTTGCATGTTTTGGTGGATGGGTAAAAGATATGCTGTGGGATGGGCAGGAGGGATACCCTTTGGGATGGGTAGTAGCTGTGGGATGGGCAGGATATCCTTTGAGATTGTAAGGATAGCTTGGGATAGATAAACCTCCAGTGCAAGGCATAGTGGGGACTGTATGGGTACACCTCTCAGGTGGCACCACCTTTGGCCCTTTATTATAAATAACAATGTAACCATTGATCCACACCATTTCAACATAAACACCACTCTTTAATTAAATGTCCTGTTCATTGCAGGCCCACCCCACATACATGGCCAGCAATCTCATCAAGGTTATGTGAACAGCCCTCAAGGAAGCATCCTTAAGATCTATCATCCTGTCTTGCCACCTCCACTGCTCAAGCTGGGGATCTGCACCAGTTGTCTCAAGGAGGTTGCGCTGCTTCTTCCTTCCACGTGAAGCTCTGTTGGGGCCTTGCACATCAGAGTGTCTATCAGGTTCGCCCTTGCCTGCCATTCCCAGGCCTCCATTGTCCCCGAATTGCCTGTTGGAGTCCACGACCTGTTCTGCAACACCTGGGTAGCCGGGTGCGCAGAGATTGTGGCAGGATGCAGGACAAGCTTCCCACGATGTTCCTCACGGTCTGTGGCGATGCTGCCATGGTGGTGAGAAGTACCTGGAACCTTGTTGGCCCAGGAAATGCCCAAGGCGTTTCCTCGCACCACCCGCCTTGCCCTGGACAGCCTGTAGTTGAAGATCCTCTTTCACGGTGAGGCTATCTGGAAGTGGTAGGGCTTCATGAGGTAGGTTCTGAAGGGAGAAGCATCAATCCCCCACGATGAACTAGGGCACCATCTTTGTGTGTCGTTGGGCAGGGAGTCCTGGATCTGGAAGACCATGATGAGGTTGCGTTCCCAGCCCCTCCTTGAGGTGACTGGCATTGTATACCTGGGCATCTGAAAGTAACCGTTGCCTGCAGCATCGATTTTACATGAACGTGTAGTCGCATCGACCATGGCAAAAGAAGATGAAATGCTGAAGAACCCTTGTAAGTTGAAATAAGTGGACCCTGACTTGGATGGAGCTTTTTGCAGCCACATATGCTTGCCATCAAATGGTTCCAACGGTGTGGGGGATATGTTCACTTCTGATACCACTGCTGCTGCAAACTTTCTTCCAGACTTCTCAGAGGAGGGGCACTGGAGGAGCTCCTCCAGGTATTTTTTTGAATGATGGCCTGCACCACTTCTCTGACCAACAATGCTGATGTGTTGTGTGGCACCCTCCAGGCGTACTGCATGCTCCTGTCGTGGTCCCCGGAGGCCAGGTGGTGCAGACTCAGTAGCCACCTTGAGCCAGGGTCCAGGCTGGGCGGCAGTTGGTGGCTCTGCTTGGTCAACCTGGGTCTCAGCCCGCTCCACAACTTCGTCGCAGACATGGCTGGAGTGCATCCTCATGAGTTCTGGAATGCATGAGGGTTCTTCGTCCCAGCTCCAATCATCGGCTTTGTTGTACAGTCCGTATTCTGCTCTTCTCCCTGATCCATCCTTCGGACCCAGACGCTTCTTGGCGTATCCTTTTTCTTCCTGTAGAGAACAGGTGAAGAACCTGTAGAATGGCCTTCAACCACTGTTGCAGAACGTGGCAGCTACAAACGGAGTGAGTGTTTATCGAATATCCATGGTGGAGAATGAACTGGATGCTGGTGGACAGAGCAGAGCCAGACAAGGACTACAGAAAGGTCTTGCAGCAGGAGGGCTACTGGGACTGAAAGTCGTGATCAGGTGAGTTCTACCCTTTTTTGAGGAAGAAGGTTTTCCGCCGGTGGTTCCCTTTGCAATCCTCTAGGCATCCTGCAGTAATCATCCTAAAATATCCGAGATAGTCCCCTCTGCGAATGTTTCTGTTTAATTGCTTTGTATGTGAGCTGCAATCCGCTTTCAATCCTTTTCTCCGTCCCTGCTACTAATCTTGTGTCCATTTCCCCGTGTTAGTTTTTCGCTTCCTCCCTGTGTCTGTTTTTCCGCTGGCAAGGAATGCGAGTTGCGCGGACGTGCAGCGGATGCCTACGGACATAGCGGACGTGTAAACGGATGACGACGGATGTAGAAACGGATGTTCCGCCATATACGTTGCCGCAATGCAGACGGCAACGCGTTGGGACGCATTGGACGCTTGCGGATGCAGACGATGCATTTTCCGCTCAAAAGTTTTGAGCAGCTCAAAACTTTTTGACGGATGGAAATCCTCAGTCGTTTAACGGATGACTGGACGGTTACGGGAGGATGAAAATGGACCGCAGTGAGTACAGAATGGAAAGCATCGCGTTAACAATTAACCAACGGATGGCAAGTGTTTCTCTCCATTTTACATCCTCTTTCCATCCATTGGTGCAGTGTGACATGGGCTTGAAGCATTACTTTACAGCAAAAGTACAACATTTTAAGAAGTAAATAAATGGATAGTGTGTGATTGCCAATGAAATTATAATGGCTTTACACTATTGGCTCATTTTAAATTTCTGTCTGTTTTAATAACAAGCTCCCTNAATTTGAATAGATTGTTTCAAAGGAACTATGAAAATTGGTAGAAAAGGTGTATAATTCTGCTGAATCACAAAATTAGAAAAAAAAAACCTGTACTATTGTGAGTGCTGCATTATCTTTGTGATCTTAATTGTATTATCCATTTTTCAGTCTTTGTTATCAAGAGGCTCAATTAAAACACTATTTAGACATTTTGACTGACTATCCTGTTTTCTTCTCTTTTGGGGGCAATCACTTTCCTTTTTGGCAAAAAAGAGTGAAAAGCAGGACCAGGCCTTTGGCATAAATTGGGTAGAATGATGACAACAGTAATTTGTTTCTGAGAAGCTTCTTAAAATGAAACCTAAGAATGTGGCCATTGCAGTTCATTCAGATTCGGAGATTTCCCTCTCCCCCTCTTCTATGGATGCTTATGTATGCAATCCTATTTAAAATACTATACACCAATTTAAAGTGTAATATACCAAATGTGGTGGCGCAGTAGTTAGAAGGCAGTATTGCAGGCTAATTCTACTGACTGCTGATTGCCAGCAGTTTGAGTCTCACCAGGCTCAAAGTTGACTCAGCCTTCCATCTTTCCTAGGTTGGATGAAATGAGGAGCCAGATTGTTGGGGGGCAATATGCTGAGTTTATAAACTGCTTAGGGAGGGCTGTAATGCACTGTGGAGCGTATATATGTCTAAGTATTATTGCTATCAGAAGGAAGAGATGCTAACCTGTTGCACCGAAAGAATGTGCAGCCTTGAATATTCTTGAAAATAAATCTTGTTGGCACAATTCATCATTCTATATTATATAAACCAAAGATGGCTGCTCTTTAGAGCAGAAATTGCCAAAATGGTCCAGTTTAAGATGCAGTTTATTATCCATACCCCATATGATTCAGGGTTTGTTTGTTTTTTAAATGTTACAATGACTTTACAGATCAGCATTCATACTGCATCATTTTAAGGCCCTGTCAGACTGGCCGACGGATGCAAAATGTTTGTAAAAAGCACACAGCGGACAAGCAAAATGTTCCATCTATTGTTATCCGCTCTCAAAAGTGCCCCGAATTTGCATAACCAGAGTGGACAACACGGAAAAGAACGGACGTGGGGAGGACATAGGGTGGATGGAAAGCGGATGCACCACGGAAGCATAGCAGATGTAAGCGGATGGAAGCGGATGGCACATCCGCAAGGCTTCCGGGGGAGCACAGCAAAGTGGACGCGGAACGGAAAGAGCGGACGATGCCGAGCGGATGAATCGGATACACAGCGGATGCCAAGCCGGATGGAAGCGATGCAGAGCGGAAGCCTAGCAAGATGCCTAGCGGATGCCTAGCGGATCTAGCATTCACTGCGCATGGCGGGGAGGATGCTTTGCGTCAGCCCTGCGGATATAAAGGGAAGCAGCTCGCAAGCAGGTCACCATTCAGAGGAAAGACTGCTTCCAGACAGAGCTTGCCAGCCAGCCAGCCAGCAGCAACCCAACAACCAATGGGGAAGTATACGAGGCCTCCTTGCCATCTGCTGCCAGCCCTGGCAAGAGGGACAGGGCCACCCTCACACCCTGGCGCTGACTCTGCTTTGCCTGGGCTCTTCTGCTGCCCGGGTCGATCTTCTGGTGGTGGTGCTTCTGCTGGTGCTTACTCTGCTGATGCTATCTTCTGGTGGTGTGCTTCTGCTGATGCTGCTTCTGGTGGTTGGGCTTCTGCTGGTGCTTACTCTGCGGCACTGCTCCTGGTGTTGGGGCTTCTGCTGGTGCTTACTTTGCTGGCACTATCCTGGCTGCTGGGGCTTCTGCTGGGGCTTACTCTGCTCTGCTGCGCTGCTCCTGGTCCTGCTGGTCCTGCTGGTCCCTGTGGTGCTCCTGGTCTTGCTCCCTGGTCCTGCTAGTGCTGCTGGTGCTGCTAGTGCTCCTGGTGTTGCTGCTGCTGCTGGTCCTTCTGGTCCTGCTTTTGCTGCTACTGTTGCTGCTGCGGCTGTTGGGTGGTGGTGGTGTGGAGGAGCAGCCACTACAACCTTGAAGTCCCTCTGATGAGGGCCCATATGCCCTTGCCAAAGGAGGAAGAAGCAGACGTGTGAACAGGAGAGGAGGCAATACACCATAGAGGAGGAACATGAGGAGGAGGTGCTGGAGTGGCTGAGGGAGAATGAATATCTTTGGCGGAAGGGACACAGGCTCTATCGAGACACCAAGAGGAAGCAGGCGGCTTGGAGAGAGAAGGCGGAGATCCTGGGCTACACTTCGGAGGTGCCTCCTCAGCTGGTGGAAGCACATGCACACCTGGTATGGGAAGCTGCACCTCAAGAAATCTGGCAGGCCGCGGTCATCTGACGGACAAGAGAGACCTACGTCATGGCCAAGTGCAGCTTCTTTGGAGGGTGAGTTCCACCACGAGGGTAGCCCCTCTCACAGCCCTTCCCAGTCCAGGCACAGGTACATTGGATGCCACCGTGCCACTGATGCCACCGAATGCCAGCCACACCACCGATGCCATAGCCACGCACAGATGCGCCACACACAGATGCCACCGACGCCAGTCCCTCACCCAGCTGCAGAACCAGACAGTCCCACTACACTGCTCCTTCCTCCACCCAGAGCAAGCCCGGCCTAAGTACATCTGTCATCGGTATTGGGGCTGACACCCCATGTCCTGTGAGGAAGGGGCTCTCAACATCACGGGCTGAGCCAGCTGTCTGAGAGCTTCCTCAATACACCATCTCCTGTTGTCCTCTTGGGGCAAGGCACTCCAGTGGCGCTCAGACCAGCACTCCAGCAGCACCACTTTTACTGTACATGGACCTTCACTCCCTAGAGACTGGGCACGCTCCGAGTGACCAAGAAAGAGTGCCAGAAACTGGCTGGCTACCTGTTGACTTTAATTTTTGCTTTGGACACTTTACTCCTCAGAACCTACTTAATGATCGCCTCACCCGTGAAGAGAGGATCTTCAACTACAGGCTGTCCAGGGCAAGGCGGATGGCGGAGAACGCCTTGGCATCCTGGCCAACAGGTCCCAGGTACTTCTCACCACCATGCAGCAATCGGCCAGAGACCCGTGAGGAGGATCGTGAAGCTTGCTGCATCCTGCACAATCTCATGCGCATCCGCTACCCAGTGTTGCAGAACAGGTTCGTGGACCACAACAAGGCAATGGGAACATGGAGCCTGGTGAAATGGAGGCAAGGGCGAAACCTGATAGATACTGTGGATGTGCAAGGCCCAACAGAGCTTCACGTGAAGGGAAGAAGCAGCGCAACCTCCTGAAACACTGGTGCAACTCCCCAGTGAGCAGTGGAGTGGCAAGACACGGATGATAGATGGTTAATGGATGCTTCCTTGAGCCTGTCTCATCACATTGATGAGATTGGGCCATGTGTGTTGAGTGGCCCCTACAATGAACAGGGCATTTAATAAAGAGTTTTTGGTTATGTTGAAATGTGTTGATGACTGATAAAAATTGTTATTGATAATAAAGGTGTGGCACCTGGGAGGGTGGACCATACAGTCCCAGTATGCTTTGTGCTGGAGGTTTATCTATCCCACTGCTATCCTTACCCATCCCACAGCTATTACCTATCCCAGAGGTATTCCTCCATCCCACTGTATCCTAACCCATCCACAGCTATTACCCATCCCACAGGTATCCCTGCCCATCCAATGCATCCTAACGCATCCCACAGCTATTACCCAATCCCACAGGTATCCCTGCCCATCCCACTGCTTGTGGGGCAAGCATGCAAAGGCTTAAACCCATTTTTAAAAGTTCCACCAAGACTTTATTGACTAAAAGAACTGAACCAAGTGTGTGAAGCAAAGATAAACTTTATTAATAACGAACTGTGAAAGCAAAATGACCCAAGTAAAGTGTCCCAAGCAAAGATAAAGTCAACGGGTAGCAACCCAGTCTCTGGCACTCTTCTAGTCACTCTGAGGTGTGCCCAGTCTAGGGTGAAGGGTCCAGGTGCTGTGGAGGTGGCTGCTGCTGAGTGCTGTTTCTGAGGTGCCATTGGGGTGCCTGGCCGACGTGGACAACAGGGGATGGTGTGTGGAGGAAGCTCTCAGAGAGCTGTCTCAGTCCTGTGATGGTCGAGCCCCTTCCTCCATGACATGAGGTTGTCAGTCCCCAAGACCGATGAGAGATGTTCTGAGGCCGGGCTTGGCTGTGGGGTGGAGGAAGGAGCAGTGTAGTGGGGCTGTCTGGTCTGCAGGTGAGCGAGGTGAAGCGTGGGGGCATCTGTGACATCTGGTGGCATCTGTGGTGTCGGTGGCATCGGTGGCACCGGAGGCGTATGATGAACCTGTGCCTGGACTGGGAAGGGCTGCCTGTGCTGCTGGAACTCCTGGTATCTGTAGACTTGGTAGGTGAGGGCCTTTGGAAAGCCTTGGAAGGGCTGTGACATCACCTGGGGTGGAGGAGCAGACCTGGACTGGGTCGGAGCAGGTTCAGCTGGGTCTGGAGGGTTGTGCAGAAGAAACCTGTGATCCTCTCCTTGATCACCTGGTACTGGGATTCGGACATGTCCATGAGGGTCTGGTTGACGTATGTGAGGAAGGGATTTCTGTTAGAGGATGGATAATGTCGATGTGTACCAGCTGAGAGAGGAGATCTACGCTGCTTTGATGGTGTCCTTGATCTCCAGAAGACAGTGTGGGTCTGTCCTTCCGTTCTGCCTCTCTGCCTGGCTTTCTGTGGAGGTGGAGCTGGGGTGGGGGTGGGTTGGTCTCTGGTGGCAGTGGCCTCTCCTTGCTCCAACTGCGTCAGGGGGTCTCCACGCACTCTGCCACTGGGAGTGCAGCTATCGGGGGTTGGGTTCCGTCCGTGGGGTGCTCCAAACGATACCTGCCTGGAACAGGAGCTGACTCTTGCCCAGAAGAGGATTGGCTCTCTGGTGGGCTGGCCTGAGAGAGAGGGTTGACAGAGGGGCTGCTCCTTGGTGGCGGACCTCACCCTCCAAAAGAAGTGCACTTGGCCATCACGTAGTTCTCCCTGTCGGTGAGCTTGACGCAGCCTGGCCAGACTTCTTGAGATTGCAGCTTCCCATACCAGGTGTGCATGTGAATCAGCAGCCGAGGAGGACCTCCTAAGTGTAGCCCGGATCTCCGCCTTCTCTCTCCAAACCGCCTGCTTCCTCTTGGTGTCCTCGATAGACCCCTGTTGTCCCTTCTGCAAGAGGTACTCAATTCTCCCTCAGCCATTCGAGCACCTTATCTCATGTTTCCTCTTCGATGGAGTACTGTCTCCTCTCCCTATCGCGCGATTGCCTCTTCCTCCCTCTGGCAGGGCCTTCTGGGCTCTCATTAGTAGGGCTTTGCGGTCCTAGGGTCTGGTCCACCAACCACCACCACCACCACCACCACCAGCAGCAGCAAAAGCAGCACCAGCAGCACCAAGCAGCACCAGCAGCACCAGCAGCACTAACAGCACTAGCAGCACCAGCAGCACCAGTAGCACCAGCAACACCAGCAGGATCAGGAGCAGCACCAGCAGAGTGAGCCACCAGCAGAAGCACGCACCAGCACCAGCAGAGTCCAGCACCATCAGCAGAAGCCACAGCAGAAGCAGAGTCAGCGCCAGGGGGTGGGATGATGGCCCTGTCCTTCTTGCCAGGGCTGGCAGGAGTAAGCACAGCTTCCTCTTCTTCCCATGGTTGTTGGCTGGAGATGTGTCTGGCAGCATGTCTTTCCTCTGAAAAGTGACCTGCTTGCGAGCTGCATCCTTTATATCTGTGGGGCTGACTCAATGCATCCTCCACGCATGTGCAGTGAACGCTTTGCATCTGCTAGCATCCGCTAGGCGCATCCACTAGGGCGTCCGTGATGCATCTGCGTCATCCGCTAGGCATCTGCTCTGCATCCGTTCCTTCCGCTGCATGTCCTCTCGCTGTGCTCCCCCGGAAGCCCTGCGGATGTGCCATCTGCTTCATCACTTCCATCCGCTAGGCTTCATGGAGCATCCGCTTAACATCCTCGCTAACGTCTCTCCCCGTCCGTTCCTTTCCATTGTTGTCCTCTCTGTTTATGCAAATTTGGGGCACTTTTGAGAGCGGATAACAACGGATGGAACAGTTTCTCATCCGCTGTGTCCTTTTTACATACTTTTTGCATCTGTCGGCCGATGTGACAGGGCCTTTAGTAACACAATGTTAACAATTTTGTGAGTATCAAGTCAGTATGAAATTAAATTTACATCATATGGATATTTTCTCATTGAAGAATGAGAGTTTAGTTTATGACAGCTCCAAATTGAAATGAAACTGGTAGCATCTTTTCTAATATTTTAAAAAAGATTGCTATATATTAATATATGCATAATTTGATTTTAGTAAAACTTGTTAATCAGAAAAGGGTGACCAAGATCCTTCTGATTTTGGATTATCAAATGAGTGGGTTTTTAAAAATTCATTTCACATGTCTAACACATTAGAAAGATAACCTTTTTGTATATTCACCGATGAGTCCAATAAATATTCAAAAGAAAGTTTTGCCAATTCACTGCCTGGAGCTATACTTTGTAATTTTGTGTTTTAGGCAGTTTATATTTCTTTGCAGTAGCTCATGGCTTAAAAACTTGACTTGCAATAAGCTGATTTAAACCAATAATGCTACCAATATCCCATGACTTGTCCATCTACTTTCAAATTGAGATGATAGTGGTGTATAAATATGTTTTATGAGCAAAGGTCAAAATAATAATTCTATATAAACCAATATCTTCAAAATGGGTCTTTTGGGAAATATGACAGAGCTGTCACTAAAAATCGAGACAAAATCCTGTCATTTTGTTAGAAAGATTTTATAATTGTTTCCCAAATGGCTTTTTTAACTTGATAATTTGCATTCCACAGGAAAATCAAAACTGGAACACCAGCCTTAAAGATACAGCTAAAATTCTGGAAAATTGAATTCTTTGTTTTCATGTTATTACTGTTGTTTTGCTAAGAAAATCACTGAATCTAGAGTTTGTTCTTGTCATAAAAAGTCCTTAATCAATCTGTTCAAGATATTTTAGAGGTATTAATGCAGGAATATCATTGTGCAAATCTAACACTTTTATCTATCTATCTATATCTGTCTGTCTGTCTATCTGCCAAATTTCTATACCATCAGATTCACAATGGACTCCCAACAATTTATGTTGCAAATATTTCAGGATCAACTTAAATGTAAAATTCAAATGCTAACTAATTGAAGTTATTTTGAGATTCAGAATTGGAAACAAAATAAATCATGGGAAAACCTCAAATCATTTAAAGCTGCATTATTATTTTTTTTTTTTGGCAACCAGGACAAAAATAGTACAGAGAGTTATTTTCTGTGCCCAGGATAGCTGGCTGCCAGAAGGCAAGCTACTAAAACTGCTCTAGGCCAGAATCATCAGACTTGGTTGCAGCTACTTAGAGGAAAGCAGCTTTTGCAAAAGTCCTCTTGCCATTCATTTGTGGGTCAAATGCACTTTTGGTCAGCTGGCAAGCAAGGATCACGATCAGTGTACAACCAGACCCAGAAAAAGTCAGCAATCTATCAGGCATCAGCTCCAAAGGAGAAACAAGAGGCAAGATCAAAAGTAATCCAAAGTCCTTGGCAACACAGGAGGGCAACAGCCTCTTAGATAAGTTGCTCTCAATGTATGAAAGGAGTAAGTCCAATGAATGATCCCTTGAACCTCCACCCAAAGAAGCACAGTTGAAGTTAATCACCCAAGAGCTGCCACTCTGCTTTCCTGTTAGCACTCTCATGCCTGATCTGAAAAATTCAGCCTTCTGTTCCTGGGTTTTTTGAAGAGTCCTTGCCTAGAACTAAGAATCCAAATTGCAGTTGGTGAGGGAAGCCAGGGGATTTGTGAATTTGCTGAGTTTTATTGGCTCCATTATTGCTAGAAAGTCTAGCACCAGAAGCCTATGGAGATTCTCAATCATCTAAGCCATGGCTGTCCCAAAGATCTTTTTTCAAAAGGCAGCTTTGTTTTTCCTTGAAAATATTTTACTTTTCATCTAAGAAGCTTCTTCAATTATGACTGGGTGGTGGTGGATGGAAGAATTTATATTCCTCGTAGTCATCTGGTTGTTAGCACTCTTTCTGAAAGCCGTTGAGGCCACTTGGATGTTTATTTGTGCCCTTAATAGTGCAAATGGCTATGGAACCCTGTTAGAACAACTGTTGTAAACAGGAGACAGGTGGTGTTATTCCAGCACCAGAATTGCAGCTATTTGATGTTTCTGGCATCTCTTCTTCCTCATTTGAGGATAGATTCCCCCATCAGAGCATTGTCAGATGTATTGTTCTGAGGAAATTAACCTTATTACTATCAGCTGTATATCTTCAAACATTATACATGATGAAATATTGCACAATTTTAGGACAGTGATAGTAGGAATTAGGACTGGCAAGCCAATAGACAGTATTGACTACCAAGGAGTTTATTGAGAAATTGACCGAAGCAATGCATAAGATGTTCTTTGTTTTAAAAATGTAAATGTTTAAAACTGTTTGAAGAAGCCAGTTCTTATGTGCTATATTTCCAGTTCGTCTTCAGGGATGCTTTTCATGCACTGACGAAAGACCTCATGATTTCCTGATGCCATGAGGTTGGCATAGGTGACTGGCATTATTGGAAAGAACTCATGTCACGAGCATTATTAAGTTGTCCAACTGAGAAGGGTACATTGGCAAGATAGGAAGAATAACCATGTTTCCCCTCCCTTTATGAGGTAGACACCAGTTGCTGAGTTTTCTGTGATGCAAGAAGTTGGCAAGCTTGGCCCCTTCTGAGAAACCTTCTGAGTTTGATCCACTCATGCAGAATTTAAATGTATGTTTTGAGCCTAGCTTCCAAATGCTGATTCATGAGCTGCAAGGTGCAGCTACCTAGAAGTGTAACATTCTATTAGCATCAAAACGAGCACATTAGGGCTAATGGCTGGTCCCATTAAGGGAGTTAACAGCTGAAAAAGTGGATGAAGCCCAAAGCAATGTTAATCTTGACACCCCCAAAAAGCCCTGATAAGCAGAGAGTTTAATGAAGTGAACAAATTTATTGGCCAGCTACTCAGGGCAATGTTAGAAAGTCAAACATACCAATTCTCTCCAGCCTTCTGTGCATATGGAAAGTTGCAACCTTATGTATTGCTGTCACAATCCCAGAATAGCCATTAAATGAAAAAGGTGCTTGTAAAGACTATCAGGTCATCCAATTCAATTTACTGCTGTGAAGCAGGTCTCCCTTTCAATGTCTGAATCTATTTGGATGTGACAATTCCATCAAAGGGAAGTCTGCTATTAACAAGTTGCAAACCCCTCATGCACTGCAGCAAGACAAATCTCATGTTATATTTTGTCAACAGGATTATGAAAAAGTACACTTAGTTCAATGTAAATTTTAAGAATATTAAGTTTAAGGTGTTTTAAAGTTTAAGTTTAAGGCCAGAATTTGTCAAACATGTGAAAAAAAAAAGCTTTGAATAACAAATGGGCTCTGAAGATATTGAAGGCTGGAATTCAACTCGAAGGGCTGGCGTATGTTATCTTGCTAATGGTAATATGTTGTATCAGTGATGAAGACTTCTGCAGAATGCATGATTATATCTATAAGAAATCATGCTATTTTCTCATTTTTAATGTTCTATGACAATAGTTCTCAACCTGTGGTCCATGGACCCCTGGGGGTGTGTGTGTCACTGAAGGGGTCTGCGAAGACTTGCAAAGAAATGTTATGATTTAAAGTTTGAGTTAAGTCTTGAGGGTCTGTGGCCATGGTCCATGAAGGTATATAAAGATGGTATGTGGTGAATAAAAGTTTGAGAACTCCTACTCTATGACAAAATGCAGAGCATTTTGCTTTCTGGAATGACAAGCAAGGATATAGAAAGATATTTTCTTTTTTCAAATACAGGTAGTCCTTGGGTTATGACAACAATCGAGGCTGGGATTTCCAATACTAAGCAATGCATTCGTAGAGTATAACATCACATTACTAAATCACTTAGCAGGGGACATTCCAGTTTCAATTGCCTTTATAGCTCAAGGATCATACAGGCTGTTAAGCAAGGATCTCATATGATTGTGACTTCCAACTTCCTACCATCTTCCCCATTGACTTTGCTTGTGGGAAGCTAGCAAGGGAAGTTGGAAATTGTGATCACATGACTGCAACTCACTGAAATATCATAATTGGTAGCTGAGCACCGACTGCCCAGCTAGCAACCACATCATTGTGGGGGGACATGCTTGGTTGTAAGTAGCATTCGTTCAGTGCAGTTGTAACTTTCAACAATTGCTGAATGAATGGTCATAACCTGAGGATTACCTGTATGTTCCTAGGCACATTTGCAACTGGAAAAATATTCTTGTGAGCCAGCTGGAACATCCAGATCATCACTGTAATTCTGGAAGGACCATCACAGGCATCCCTGCAGCAACTTACTGACCTTTGCGTGTAATCAGGGCTTATGCCCTTTCTTTTTATTATTTTTATTATTCATCATTAAGCTTCAGAAGGCATGCTGGAGAATTCAAAAGCTTGGACATGCTTCATATGATCTTGGTTGATTACTTTAAAGCTTTTATATGCTATCACGGAACAATATAAGCTATAATTGCTTAGTATGAATAGAATAGAATAGAATAGAATAGAACAGAACAGAACAGAACAGAATAGAATAGAATACAATAGCAGAGTTGGAAGGGACCTTGGAGGTCTTCTAGTCCAACCCCCTGTTCAGCAGGAAAACCAATACCATTTCAGACAAATGGTTGTCCAATCTCTTCTTAAAAACTTCCACTGTTGGAGAATTTACAACTTCTGGAGACGAGTTGTTCCACCGGTTAATTGTTCTGTCAGGAAATTTCTTCTTAGTTCTTAGTGCTTCTCTCCTTGATTAGTATCCATCCATTGCTTCTTGTCTTGCTCTTTGGGGAATAGCTTGACTCCCTCTTCTTTGTGGCAGACCCTGAAATATTGGAACTCTGCTATCATGCCACCCCAGTCTTTCTTTTCATTACACTAGATATACCCAGTTCCAGCAATCGTTCTTTATATGTTTTAGCCTTCAGTCCCGAAACATCTTTGTTGTCTTCTATGAACTCTTTCTAGAGTCTTAACATCTTTTTTACATCTGTAATTTTAAATCTGTGATCATATGGGCATAAATCATTTTAAATCTGTAATCATTGGGCATATGTATGTTGGGGAATGTGAATTTTGCACCCCCACACTCACAACCCATCCAGAATCAACCCCCAATATACATTTTTCTGTTTGGGTATTCATGATAGTAATTGGGGTCATATCCAGTGGAATATTTGCATTTAGCAATGAACACTTTAGGGCTTTTAAACTGGGGCAGCAGATTGTCATGAATTCCTTTCTCTTAGTTAAGGTCCTCTCCCACAGTGCAGAGTCTGGATGGCAGAGGCTGATTCTCTGGAACAGAACATAGCAAGGAGAATTATTTTAGGCAATGATCAGCAAAAACTGGACATCGCAGTTGCAAGCAAAAGCACTTTTCACCCTTAAAAAAACCACCCATCGAATGCAATCCATTGAGTTTTTCCAAGCAACTGCAGGAAGGAAATTAAACCCTGGAGTGGGGGGAGAATATTTATTTTTGAATCCTTTTTTTTGTGGTGGATCACTTGATTAAACAAATACATGGCACATTTCCTTTGGATGCTGTAGGTTCCTAAAGTTAAGTTGGGGATAGAGTTAATTTTAGTTTTGCCTTGCTGTAGTCTTAGAGAATTTAATCCTTTTATTTGAACCATCTGTTCCCTTTTTGCTCTGTTAGAGGGGGGAAATGCAGTAATACTCTTTTAAGGCTTCTTTTGTTGGCTGGTTGGTTGGTTTTCAACACTGTGGGAGTTTAGCAAGAGAAAATAGAAAATAGAATCTGTTGAGGTCCATATTTACATTTTAGACAATAAGGATCTGAAGAAAAAAAAGAGTTCATACATCTTGAAGAAATATGCAGGCAGGAAGCAAAGCACAGTGAGCCTCAAACAAGAGGTCTCAGTAGTGGTGGGATTCAAACAATTCAACAACCAGTTCGCCCAGAGACAGGTTGGCTGTCCTGGAAGGCATGGCCCATCCCTCTCCTCAAGTTCTGCCACACATGCAGGATGAGCCTCCCTTGACAGCCAGCCTGACCCTGGGTGAACCAGTTGTTAAATTACCCCCCCTCCACTTTCAAAGTGGATCCTGGTGTGAGCAGAACTGAAGTCATGTTGGATGACCCATTGAATTAAATAAGGAAGTGTGTCTCAAACTCAGTAGCT
>BHFT01010039.1:0-13293 GCA_004320025.1 Laticauda laticaudata
TACATTATTATGATTAATAAAGGGCCATATGTGTGGCACCTGGGAGGGTTGGGACCATACAGTCCCACTATGCTCTGCACTGAGGTCTATCTCTGATCCACAGCTATTCTTAACCCATTCCCAAAGGTATCCCTGCCCATCCCACTGCTAGTCCTTACCCATCCCACAAGCTATTACACATTACCAACAGGTATCCCTGCCCCATCCCACTTGCTATTCTTAACCCATCCCTCAAGCATGCAAAGGCTTAAAACCATTTCTAAACGTTATCCACCAAGACTTATTAAAAAAAAGAAATGATGCAAGTGTTATGAATCAAAGATAGACTTTATTAACAAACAAGCTTAAAACAAAAATGAGCTCTGGCCACTCCTCTTGGTTGCTACAGTCTCAAGCGTGTGGAAGGGTCCAGGTGCTGTGGAGGTGGCTGTGCTGGGAGTGGCTTGTCATTAGCTCCTCCAGAAGCAGAAGCAGCAGAAGCGCCAGCCCCAGAAGAGCGAGCCCGTGCTTACAGAAGCCCCCAAGCAGAAGCAGGAGTGAGGGCCAGGGGGGGATTGGTGGCCCTGTCCCTCTTGCCAGGGCTGGCAGTAGATGGCTGAGGATTTTCTGTTCTTCCCTGGTTGGGGGTTGTTGGTGGCAGGAGTGGTCAGGCAGCAGGCCACCAAGGCTTTGCAGGCAGGTTATGAACCAAGGCTGGCCAGGAAGGCTGGAAAGAAAGCTTTGGCACCAAGGCTGGACAGAAGGCTGGCTAGGCAGAACCAAGCTGCAGGAAGACAGGCAACCAAGGCCTGCAGGCAGGCATGAGCCAAGGCTGGCAGGCAGGCGGCAGCACCAAGGCTGGCAGGCAGAACAGCAAGGGCTGGCAGGGACGGCTGGCAGCAAGGCTGGCAGGCAGGCATGATTTAGCAAGGCTTGGCAGGGAAGCTGGCCATGCAGGCAGGGCAGGCAAGGCTGTCAATCCGTCCGCAGCAGGTCTTCCTCTGAATGGTGACCTGCTTCCTGAAGCTGCTTCCTTTATATCTGCTTGGGGCATTACGCAATGCATCCATCCCACATACGGCAATTAACGCTAGGTCCGTTTAGGCTTTCCGCCTTGCATCTGCTTCATCCGCCTTGTGCCAATCCTTCTGCATTCCGCTGTATCCGTTCCGCGTCCACTTTGCTTGAGGGCCCCCCGGAAATCCCTGCAGATGTGCCATCTGCTCCCATCCGCTTCCATCCGCTAGGCTTCGTTCCGCATTCTGCTTTCCACCGCTCTGCATCCTCCCCCCGTCCGTTCCTTTCCGTGTTATGTTATCCGCTCTGTTTATGCAAATTTTTGCCCCTTTTGTGAGCGGATAACAACGGATGGAACATTTTTCTCGTCCGATGTGTCCTTTTTACAAAGTTTTGCATCTGTTGGGCAGTGTGACAGGGTCTTAACATACATACTGTGTTAGGCAAGGCAGGAAGTTTTCACATATTTTTCTTTTGATGGGAGCTTTCCTCTCACTTAAAGCAGATCCTGGCCCGAATTAGAATGGCCTGTATCTAATGGAAGGAGGGTTGGGAGTATTCATTCTGCAACTTGGTTGTCACCAATGGCAACAGAGAAGGCATCAGAGCCTGGGATGGATTTACAGATGACGGCTGCTGGGTACATCTTCCTTTGTCTGATTAGATTTCAAGAGCAGGGACAGAGGCATTTTACTTTGCAGATGTCTTCTCCCTGTTAGGTGTTTCAGACTGCAGCTAGCTCCTGCAAATATCTAAGCTATCTCTCAAAGTTACTCATTGCAAGTCTGTGAACCCCACTAGAAGAATACAAGAGAAATAATTTGTAGAATTGTGATGTTTAAACTGAACTATCTAAACATATTACATATTATTGTTGACCCAAAAGAAAACTTGTATTGTTGTTGTCAACATAGATTTTAAAAAAATCTGAAAATTAAAATAAGAAAAAAAATTAGTTACTCATTCTTGAAATTAGCTGTGCTACTGCAAACAAACTACAATAGCAAAACGTACCAAGGAAATATCATATTTCTGTCTTTATGCAGGTACATTATTCAAACTAAGTTTGCCCTTGGAGTTGTTTCTAATTCAGAGCTGTTCCATTGTGATGCAGGAATGACTCCAGTATGTCTTGATTATCAGTACTAATGTAGCTTTAGAAGAAGAAAAAAACTCTATCCGTGCTTTTTACTTTTATATTCCCCTTTCTTGAGAAGCAAAGGAAATTTTTAACTTACTCTGGCAATGGCTAGAAACAGCGAAGCCAATTAACACTGTCTATCAAAATCAATATAAGAAATCATTAAGGTTTTTTATCTTTTTTATCCCATAGTAAAAAAAAACAATCCAAGAATTATGAAGGAAGTTGACAGGACATTGGGGGGGGGGATGAGAATAAGAGGGATGCACTATTAAATTGAGTGTGTCAGAATGTATTATGTAAACTCACAATTAGGAAATTCATGAAAATAATGTTATCAGTGGGATACCATGAACAGCAGCTTGGAAGGAGAAAAATGAAGGAACTTTATCTTTCTCAATGTTGTCATGAAATGAACATCTTTGTGTTTGGGGTCTTTTTTGTGTGTGCTTCCTCTATTAAAACAGTCCTTTAATGATTTTTTGTCTTCCATGTTTTTCCTTTCAGGCCCATTCAACTTACAGTTGTGTAGGTATGTGTGTGCAATTAGAAAAAGAATAAAACTTCTGATCAAAGTTCGGAAAAGTAGCAAAGGAAAAGATGCAGTAGTGGAAATTTTGGCAAAAAAAAAAAAAGCATTGATCTGAATCTAACAACAAAGAACAGATACTTTAAATGGTCTTCCTGTCATGAATGTCACTTCTCAGTTCATGTGACAAACACTTGGTTGCCATCAATAGGACAATCATGTAAGGGGTCAGTGACCCAGGTATATATAAGGAAGAAGAGCTGGTATCAATGACCTTATGTAAGTATCAATCCTTACGTAAGTCATCATACACCAAATCATACAGAGGATGAGGAATAAATTTCTCCTTCCATGTATTGTAAGACCTTAAGTGAAATTTTGTGTGAAAAATTCATACAATGGTTCAGTAATTTCTAATATGATACTTTGTTTTGCACCAACTTGGTGTTTACTAGTCCTGAAACAGTCTGCTAGACTATCCTGGAATCTGAAGGATGGCGTAATGACAACTTTTAACAATATTGCTGATCTCTCCTCACCTGGCTAAGCTCCTTCTTTCCAGAAGGGCTTAAGGTGTACAAATTACTATTTTCAACATAGCTGAATAGTTACAGAGATACATTTAACATATATAGTTGTGGAGATCATGTATCCAAGAAAGTCACTAAATGAAATTAAGAACTGCAAGTTACATGAGAACATGTCCATAAATGCATGTTTCTCCCATCTTCTTTGATCTTCAGACACTACATTTTATTTCACTAAGTGATGTATAATTTTCATTATTCTGTATAACAAGTTCTGTTATCCAGAAGGCATTCAATTATTTCTCACTTGGCCTGCAGACATTTTAACCTTGGAACTTTTAACTTAATGCTTTTAACCTTGGAACTTTCAGGAGGGTGAAAAGTGATCTCTATTCACCCTATTCAGCTGCAGAGGTCACACATTTGCATTCACATGTCTTCTCAATCTTGATTAATATGTTTAATAACTGGAAAAAGTTTCTGCTCATCTGCAGGTAGGAGACCATGTTGATTTGCAAAGCAGCTTTGGGGATATATTTCACAAGTCTGTTCAGCAAAATGAAGCACCTTTTGAGCTTGTGCATACTCCTATTTCTTCAGACTTGGAATAAATCCAAGAATAGTGTTAATAAAGACCAAAAAGTGAAATAGTTTACTTAAAAATAAACAGATGACAAACAACTATAATGGTATAAAGAGAAGAGGCTGTTCTCTATTTTATGGAATGTAAACAGTTTGTTCTAGCCAATCTTGATGGTTCCACATTTTTTTCAAAAGTCAATCTTGTGTTCTGCCTTGGCTGAAATCTGCAAGATAAAAGCTTCTTTGCTTTTTGGCTCATATTAAGGCTCACTCTTCAGCCAAATACAGCATTTACCAGACAGGAAATAGCTTATCATGAGTCTGAGGTGCTACGCTGGTTTTACCAGTGAACCAAAAGAACAATTAGGTCAAAGGCAAAAGACATCAATTTGAAATTTTCTTGAGATCATGCCACTTCTTATTCAGTTCCTAACATGAACAGTTTTTCTTTCAGTCAAGTTATGTTCCATTGACAGTAGAGCTGCTGGCTTCTTCCACTAACCCAGCTAATTTTGCTTCTCTTCAAAGTGCCAATATCTGGGTTTTTTTTCCTTTCTTTTTTATTCAGTATTATTTCCTTTCCTTTCTCTTCCTGCTTCACTTAGATTTATTACACTAGTACTTCTCCCCTTAAGCAGTCAAAAGGATACTAAAGTATTACTTACATTTCTTGCCCCTTTGCATACCCAACCTACACTATCAATGAAAAGGATAATACATAAACAAAACTTTAATAATATAAGCATTTTAGCAATGACAATAATACAAAATTCTAATATGAATACAGTAAGGCATGACACAAACAGCATTGTCAAAATTGTCTGATTTTTAACATCTGATTTAAATGAATTGAAATTTGAATTCTCATTAAACGGACTGATATATTTTATTTAATGTTAGGCTACAATTCTATGCAAAGTTGCTGAGGGAAAAGCAAATTGTTCTCAAATAGATTTACCCATGGGTTAATTTCATTAGTACAATACATGAAGTAAGTGCTAAAATGAACCAAGAGTGTGACTCTTTGTTTAGTGACTACTTCCTTTTTGCAAATAAAATGGTAATAAAGGGTAAAAAAATGGTAGTAAAAACAATAATTTTCAAACACTGGCATGACTACATGAGATAACTTTACCAGAAAAAGATGTCAGCAACTAACATTTTTTGCAGTGTCTCTGTATCATGTTTTCATTGAGTGATCATTTTACTTGACAACAAAGTTGCTGGAATCGTTTATGGTCATTAAATGAGGAGTGAGTATAGTGTGATTGTACGGATTTACTTTTAAAATAATTCTTAAGAAAAAGCTGCAGCTGGATGAGGCAAATTGATTGTTTCAAAACTGCAAAAACATATTTCAGGGTCCATTCAAATATATTGAACTATGATTCAATATATTTATTGAATCAGTATTTATTGGATACAGTATTTGTTGCATACAGTACAGTATTTACTACAGTATTTATTGCATACAGATCGAAAATATGCCTCACATTTTCTTCAAACCAAATGTTACATTTCAAAATCTTAAAATGATATTTCAGTAATGGAATGTGTTTTGCAAAATTGAAAAGTTATATGTAAGTTCAATAAATCTAACTGAAAGGAGCAAGAAAAAACTGTGTTAGTGAAGTTGTCTTCGTTTTTCAAACCATTTTTAATTTTGCAAACTTAATAATGTGAAAATAGATTCTCTACAAGTGGCAGATTTTGTATTCCATCACCACTATTGACATAAAGAAGGGAAAGCTGACACAGCTTTGCAAGGCAACCACTAATAACTGAAATAAAAAACCAGGCAGCTACATAGGATATACTACCTCTATACCCGTGCTTTGCTACTAAACTATGTGGTCAGGCATAGTTTTTGGGAAGGAAAATAAGGGGGAAAAATTCTGCCTCACCGACCAGCATCCATTGGTATTCATCTGGATAGCCTCCTGTCAGTGTGTGAGAGAGTTGAGGTCTGTTTGGAAACTGAAACAGTATTTGCTTTGTGAGCAAGGAGACAGCAAGAAGCCTGGGCGTGGCTTAGCTCAACTGTTCCGTACTAAAGCTGGTTGCTGCTGTGAAACTAAAACTGAAACTGAAACTCCTCTCCTCTGCTTGTGTTTGCATTTGGAACAGATTTCTTTTCAAGTGGGGAGGGGGAGTAGAACTNTGGGGAGGGGGAGTAGAACTCCTTAGCATCAGAGCGGGTTAATAATGATATATGAAATACTGATGTCCTGATGGTCATTTCAAAAAATCCTTTGTTACCAAGCACCTAGAAGCCAAGAGGAACATACATACCAAATTTCAAGTTTGTAGGCTTTACAGTTCTGGAGATTTTGTGATGAAGCATGAGTGGTATTTTGCTTTTATATGTATAGATTTATGGACCACTTCTCATGAAGTTTTATAGAAGTAGAAGGAAATGGGAACTCAAATGCTGAGACTTTTTGGACATATCCATGTAGTTTTCTTAATAGTAATGCAAAAGTGGTTGTCATTGTTCTTGCTTTTAAAAAAATTTCCTGTAGCCTATAGATCTGGTTCCTTTGGGTTCTTCCACTCACCTAATAACTATGTCTAATCCTATGCAGATTTCTATTCCAGCCAAGACAGGTGTTTCCAAACACATGCCTTCTTACTCTAGTCAAAATATGGATGAACTTAGAAATACTTACGGAAAACATTAGACTCAAAAGCCCATTTGGTGGTGAAGTTCAGTAACAGAACAGAACAGTTTAATAACCTTTGAAGACCTTTGAAGTCTTCTAGTCCAGGGGTCTCCAACCTTTGCTGGCTGAGGAATTCTGGGAGTTGAAGTCCAGAAGTCTTAAAGTTGGCAAGGTTGGAGACCCCTGTTCCAGTCCAAATCTCTGTTCAAATTCTGTTTAAAAGTGGTCTTTTTCAAATGAAATTTCCTGAAATATAATATATCCTAGTCAAGATGTGCTAGGCTAATTTATTTCTTCACTGAGGTAAAATCTGGTTTGATTTTAAAATGCTTCTATTAAAAGATTTGTTTCATTTTAAAGGCTTTAGGCTCTAACACCATCTGGCTGAACTACTTGTTAAAACATGATTCTAATTGCAGTTTTTTCCCCAGCTCTTTCATGAAAATTTATACATGGTGTGTTATTTGCAAAAAAAAAAACAACAACCACCATATATTTTAGGAAGAATAAGATTATTCTATAAAATCAACAAACAACCTTTCCTGTGAAATGAATTTAATGTCAATGACCAACAAGATGTTTTGTTCCACTTACAACACCTACAATCTCTCCTTATCTAAGTACTTCTTGTAGGCCATATTCCATCCCAAAGGAATTAGAATGATATAAGCTTTAGAATGATATAGAATGAATTTCAGTTACCTGTTCAGCAATATATATTTGCAAACAATCCTACCAGTCTTTATCATCAGATCCTTATCACAACAGGAGCCATTTGTTTTGATAATGTTTCCAAGCCTATTAAGACAACTTGATATTCTCCATTTACAGTGCCATTCCTTTGTTAGTCAACAGATAATGGACAAGATTTTTGTCTGGCGTCCTAGCAAAAGAAATGGCAGTTTTATGTAACTGCTTCCAAAGAATGGGAAAGACAGTCACTTTGGAGAGGATAGGAATTCACTTTGCTTAATAAAGAAATATGCTGTACATCTGGCATTCATTTTGTGAGCCTAGTCAACAAAACAAAACAATATATGACAAAAAATAACCTTTAATTAACAAATGTGTACAGGAGAAGGACTGGCAGAGAGTGTTGAGGTAATTCCCCATTAGGAGAATGAGCACATACAGGGAGACGTAATGAGAGTAGTGAAGAATAACACACATACAGCACACAGATACACTGTACAGTAAATGTAGGTTTTTACTTCCAATAAGCATTCAAGCAAAGTCCAAGATAAGCAGTCCAAGTCATTCACAGTTAAGTCAGTCAGTTTCCAGTCCAGGATAATCCAAATATCAAAGCCCAGTATCAAAAACAGTTCAGTAACAGAGTTAAGGCCCTGTCCCACTGCACTTACGGATGCAAAGAGGATGTAAAATGTTAAAAAAACTTGCCATTCGTTGGAAAATGCTATGCATCCATTGTGTACTCACTGCATATGTGTTTCATATGCTCTATCCGTCGAGGATCCGTCCACTGCATCCCGTCACAAAGGAAGTTGTGCAGCTGGGCGACAAAACTTTGTGAATGGTGAACTTTCCGCCGTGTGCGATGTAAATCCGCGACATATCAAGCAACAAACGTTCTATGTCCATTTTATCAATCCGTTAAACATCCGCTGTATCCTCTTGCATCTCTGGGCATCCTCACAACTCTACATCTGCTGCGCTGAAAACGGAAAAGGAGGAAGAAAGGTAATAGACATGGAACATCTATACATCGTGAGTAGCACGGAAATAGAATATACATCCACGCGGCATCCCCTTTCTTCCATTAGCGTACATGATGCATCCGCTTCATCTGCTATGCATCCGCTTCAGAATGTCTCCCCTGGAACCCTTCGGAGGTGTCATCCGCTGTCATCCCTAGGCTTCAATATGAACATCCATTTAACATCCCCGCTACATACTACCACGTCCGTTCTTTTCTGTTCTTTCCATTTTGTTTATGCAAATTTTCACCACTTTTTGAAGTGGATGACAACGGATGGAGCCCACCCCGAAATTTTGCTCATCCGCTGTTCCTTTATGCAACGTTTGTGTCATCGAGCCAGTGGGACCTAGCCTTTATATCATGATCAGTAACAGTCATGAGGAGGAAATGGCAACACTCGCCAACAGAAGAAACAGAAACTCACTGAGACTAAAGCTAGGTCCCACTGGCCGACGGATGCAAAATGTTATGCAAAAGGACACAGCGGACGAGCAAAATGTTTGTTTGTTGTTATCTGCTCCAAAAAGTGGCCCAAATTTGCATAAACAGAATGGAAAAGAACGGAAAGGAACGGATGGGGGTAGTAGTAGCGGGATGGTTAAATGGATGTTCGTAGGAAGCCTAGTGGATGGAAGTCAATGACAACATCTGAAGGGCTTCCAGGGAAGAATTGAAGCGGACGCTATAACGGAAGCTGGGTGGATGCATAGCGGATGACGCGATGCATCACAGATGCCTATAGGAAAGCAAAAGCGGTATGCATAGGCGGATGTTATCGGATGCAAAGCCGTTCACTGCGCATGCGGGAAGTAAGAATTGCATCAGCTCCCACGGAAATAAAAGGATGCAGCTCGCACTCAGTCAGCATTCAGGAGGAAAGACGTGCTGCCACAGACATCTTCAAATAACACATGGTTCGTCAGTCAGGGAAGAAGAGAAAGCCTGTGCCTACTTCTTGCAGCCCTGGGAAGAAGGACATGAACAGCATCCCACCCCCTGCACTGACTCTGAAGCTGCTGTGCGTGCTGGTGCTCTCCTGCTGTGCTGCTGCTGCTGCTGGCTACTTGTTAGCGTGCTTCGCTGTTGGTGGTGACCAGCCCCAAGGCCCTCAAAGCCCTGCTGCTGAAGGCCCTGCTACTTCAAGCCCCTGCCAGAGGGAGGAAGAGGCAAGGGGAAGGAAGGGAGAGAGGCAGAAACAGTACACCGTTTTCCAGAGGACCGTGAGGAGGAGGTGCTGGAATGGCTGAGGGGAGAATGTGCGAAAGGGCCACAGGCCCAACGACACCAAGAAAAAGCAGGCAGCTGAGAGACAAGGCAGAGAGCCTGGGCGTACCTGCAGATGTACTCCTGGGATGGTGGAAGTATTGTGCACACCTGGTATGGCAAGCTACACCCTCAAGAAATCTGGGCACGGCGCGTGTAAAGCTCATGGTACCGGGAGATGTACATCATGGTCAATGTGCAGCTTCCTGGAGGGTGAGAGTCGCGACCAAGGAGCAGGCCCTCTGACAGCCTTCTCCCTCAGACAGCCCACAGACAGCCAGTCTTCCGCCAGGGAGACAGCTGCCCTGTTCAGGCAGGTGTCTTTGAAGGCCCCATGGCAGAGACACCCCCAAGCTGCACTCACCATTGCGGAGACTTGGAGGATGCTCCGTCACAGAAATGGAGCAAGAAGCCGCAGCCACCACAGAAACCAAACCACACCCAGCTCCATAGATGCAGACAGAGGGCAGACTGGAGGGCCAGAGCCACACGTCCTGTTGGAGATCTGGGACACAATCAAGACACGCACAGAACTTCTCTCTCAGCTGGTCCACAGCGACATACCATCCTCGAACCGGAAGCCCTTCATCACTCTACGTGAGCAGACCTCATGGACCTGCCCGAGGCCCAGTACCAGGTGAGGAAGCAAAAGATACAGCACTTCTGCGACAACCCTCAAGGCCCAGTTAAACCTGCTCCAACCCAGTCCAGGTCTGCTCCTCCACCCAGGTGATGTCACTGCCTTTCCAGGGCTTTCAACAGCCCCTCACTTCCAAAGCTTACTGACTACCAGGACTTCCACAGCAGAAGCAGACCTGTCCCAGTCCAGGCCCAGGTTCATCGCACACCAACAGACACCACACCTCGCCCAGCTGCAGACCAGACAGCCCCAGCCGACTACTCCTCCTTCCTCCACCCCATAGCCAAGCCCATCAACAGACAATCTGTCACATGCCTTATTCCTGACATCCCAGGAACTTGATGAAGGGCCCTCTCAACCTCATGGGACTGAGTCAGCTCTCTGAGAGCTTCCTGAACACACCATCCCCGTGTTGTACTCTCGGGGCCAAGCACCCAATGGTGCCTCAGAACCAGCAGTCCCAGCACAGCCAGCTCCATCAAGTCCTGCCGCTAAACAGCTGAGACCATGGACTGCCTCAGAGTTACTCGAGGATATAGTGCCAGAGACTGAAGTTGTTACTTGTTCACTTATCTTTGCTTAAGACACATGTACTTGGTTTCATTTTGCTTTTTTAACAAAGTCATACAGTTTACTTAAAGCAGTTATGAATGAAGGTTATCTTTGCTTAACACACTTGGCTCTTTATTAAATGCCCTATTCATTGTAGGGCCACTCAACATACATGGCACAATCTCACTCAGTGTTATGAGACAGGCTCAAGGAAGCATCCATTAACTCATTCTACATCCTGTCTTGCCACTCCACTGCTCCAGCTGGGGAGTGCACCAGTGTCTCAGGAGGTTGCGCTGCTTCTTCCCTCACATGAAGCTCTGTTGGGGCCTTGTACATCCACAGTGTCTATCAGGTTTTCATCCTTGCCTCCATTCACCAGGCTCCATGTCCCATTCCCTTGTTGACGGTCCACAAGTCTGTTCGCAACACTGGGTAGCGGTGCGGCATGAGATGTGTGCAGGATGCAGCAAGCTTCCACGATGCTCCTACAGTCATGTGGGGTGATGCTGCAGTGTGGTGAGAAGTACCTGGAACCTGTTGGCCAGGATGTCAAAGGCATTCTCCACCACCCGTCTTGGCTGGACAGCCTGTAGTTGAAGATCCTCTCTTCACGGTGAGGGTATCTTGAACTGTAGGGCTTCATGAGGTAATGTTCTGAGGGAGAAGGCATCATCACCACGATGAAGTAGGGCAACACCTTGTTGTGTCATTGGGTAGCGGGTTTGGATCTGGAAAACCCCGAGATGAGGTTGCGTTCCAGCTCATTCTTGAGATCACTGGCATTGTATACCTGGCTATCTGAAGCTGACCCGTTGCCGTGAAGCATCGATGTACATGACTTGTAGTCAGCATCAACATGGCAAAGAGGATGATGCTGAAGAAGCCGCTTGTAGTTGAATAATTGGAGCCCTGAGTTGGCTGGACCGTTTGCAGGCCATGTGCTTCCTATCTATGGCTCCAAGGCGGTGTGGAAAAGTTTCACCTCTGATACCACTGTTCTGCAACTTTTCTCCAGCCTCCTCAGTGGTGGGACAATGGAGGACTCTCCAGTATTCTTCATTGATGGCCTGCACCAATTCTCTGACCACTTTGCTGATGCTGTTGTTGTGTGGCACCCTCCAGGCATAGTGCATGTTTTCTGTCTGTATGGTTTCCAGGGCCAGCTGCCTCTGGTCATACAGAGTCAAACTCATTCTTCTTCCCGATCCATCCTCGGACCCAACACGCTCTTGAACGTCTCCTTCTTCTCCTTGTGTAGAAAAGGTGAAACAGTCTGAACAGGGCTTGGTTCTGGTGTTGAATGATTGCAGCTACCTAAGGACTGGTGTTTAGTATCCATGGTGAGACCATGGACGATGTGGAAGAGCAAGACCGAAGGTGAAGAGGTCTGTACTACCACGGCGCTGGACTCATACTGAGATCCAGGTGATTTCCTCCCCTTTTTATAGGAAATATCGGTTGTCCACTAGGTGTCCTTCCACATACTCTAGGCATACTCCAGACATCCTAAATATCTGAGATACATCCATATTACAAGTGTTTTGTCCATTTTAATGCTTTATATACGAGATGCATCCCGCTCACACCTTTCTATTTCCGTGCTAATAATGCTGTATTGAACGTTCCGTGTACCTTTCGTTTCTCCCTCTTTCTGTTTTCAGCTGGAGCAGATGTGAGTTGCGAGGATGGCCAGAGGATGCCGAGAGGATACAGCAGATGTTTAACGGATGATAACGGACATAGAACGTTTGTTGCCTGTATATTCGCAGATGTACATCGTACACGGGTGGAATAGTTCCATTCCATCAGAAAGGTCAAAAAGTTTTGTGCAGCTCAAAACTTCTTGCACGGATGAAATCTCAGTGGACGGATGCTCGACGGATAGAGTGTATGAAACATGTACGCAATCAGTACCCAACAGATGCATCGCGTTTTCCAACAGATGCAAAGCTTTTTTGTCTGTTTTACATCCTCTTTGCATCTGTTGGTGCAGTGGGACATGGGCTTAAACAACCCAGGTTTCTGGCTCCATCTTATGGCCATTTACGAAACCACACCCAATTACAGTTTTAGCATTCTCTTAAAGACACAGTATTAAAATGTCTATCCTTGTTTATATATTTCCAACCCAAATAACTGTTAGGTGACTTAAATTTCTAATAGAGACAAAGAGAAGAGAGAAAAAAAAAGAATCAGATTAGAGTCATTAAATAGCCACAGATTAATTAAGTCCAACCCCTCTTGATTGCTGTTGAATCTTATCTAGCTCTAAACATTAGTTGAGAAGATTTATGTGCATAGGCTTTTAGAAATAACATAATTAAATTGAACTTTCTGTGTGGACTTGGCTTTTTGCATATGACAAGTATGACTGAATGATAAATGCACAGAATAATTTTCACAAATTGTTGCATTATATAACAAAGGTTCTATTGTGCTCAGCCTGGGCTGAAAGTTTTTTTGATCTCTTGGCTGTGTCTAGTGATCACGATAATACACACCCCATATCTGATAACATTAACATGGGTAAAAGTTTTGTGGGTTGGAGGAATTCTTTGTATTTAGGTAATAGAATACTAAAAGTAGGATTGAATTAGTTTATTAATGCTTTAAGCCCATGTCACACTGCACCAACAGATGGAAAGAGGATGTAAAACAGAGAGAAACACTTGCCATC
>BHFT01010040.1:0-24469 GCA_004320025.1 Laticauda laticaudata
CCAAAACTTTTGGAGCGCCGTGAGAAACGTCCATAAACGGAGTGGCGGACGGATAGAGAGGAAGCCAAAACGGCAGGAACATTGCTACAATCGCCGTTCTTCGAACAGATGGCACAAGGTTTTTTGTCCGGTTTCTACATCCTCTTTTGCATCCATTGTGTCCGCGTCTTGTATCGGGTGACATGCGCGCGTTATCTTATGCAACTGCAGAAAAAAAAAAAAAAAATGTAGCTATTGTTATTGGAATTAACTCAGAATATTTTTCAGCCCATATATAATAATTCTACCTAATATCTCTTGGAATATTGTGGGACTCCTCAATTCATACATTCTCCATGTTTCCAGACTGTAAGAGAACTGTATTCATAACTTGCAGTAACTATAATACTATTTGTTTGCCTTTTGTGAAAAATGTTCTGTGAAATAGGGATTGAATGGTGAACACCTTTTTTTTTTTTGCTTTATATTTATTCATAAAGGTGGCTAAACAAAACATGATTTAGCATAACCCAACCTCTAAAATAGAATCTTTTCAAACATCTGATTCTTGCTTCTCAACAACACCCTGATTAGCAGCAAAATAGGGTTGGATGCTTTTATTGCACTATCATAAGGAATTTCAGATCCATCTTGGATAGTTTACAAATCATGTTCTGTTATATCATACTTTTTTCCCTTGGTTTGCTCAGTTGTAGCTACTGCTTGGCAATTCAAGGACTGCCAATGAAACTATGACAAGTTCTCTGTTGAACTTTTACATTGGTCTGGCTTTGAGGAATAGTATATGATATTGCATGCAGAAGAAATTTTCAGAAAACCCAGCTATTTATGATTATATGCATTATAAAAACCTAGGGTTAGGAAAATCTGGATTGGAAGAAAAAAATGCAACTGAAATGTATTCAAAATTTAAACCCTCCACATTTTCCATAGCAACTATTTGATGAGATATATAAAACTTTTATTAGAAGAAGCCAAGATGAGGTGGGGAAGATAAGTCAAGAGACCTACCTGGCCTGTAAAAGTTCAATTTTCTAATTTTCACACATCTTTCTAAAGTAAGACCAGTTAGCCAGAAACACCAGAGACCTCAGAACTTATTTTATCTTGGCCTCTTCAGACAATGAGAAGATGGTGGATATCAGAAATGGAGCAAACTGAGAGCAGCAGGAAATCTTAATTTCTGGTTAATCCAGTTGTTTTCCTTTACTGAATTAATCTAAGAAAGTCAGCCAAGAAAATAATTCTAATCCACATGTTAGTTTAAACCATGCAATAAAATAACATTAGATGCATTTCAATACTAAACATGTGCATATTAGTACCATGACTCTGGGGCAATAAGTCAGCAAAAGTAGCCTAACCAGATCTTAGAATTTCATGCTTCTATAAATTAACCCATATAGAATTTTCTACACAGTTCCTGAAAGTTATTTCTTTGATATCAATATATGTTTGATTTTCCTTCACACATGAGCAAACCAAATTTCCTCTATCTTATCTGATTGGCCACTGTAGGCCATATATTTAATAGAGACCAAAAGCATACACCATTTCTTTGTGGAAGTATCTTGATAATTTATATCTTATCAAAATATAATTTGATAAGAAATTATAGTATATATTTAACAAAGTCTTGACTAGAACAGTTGATGCCACAGAAATATACATTTATAAATACAACCCTATTGAGTTTACTTCCAGGTGGATAAATATAAAATTCTAACTCAAAATACACTCAAATTTTAGGACTGAATTTCAATTCTTGTCAAAATGTTTGTGCATCTGAAATTAATTTCAAACAAAAAATGATTTAAGGCCAAATGATTCCATATTAATTATGCCATTATAATGTGTTTTTCACCCTTTTGGTGAAAAATTCATCATACACTGGTTTGCAGCTTTAGTCATGTTTTTCTTATTTCTGTTAATGACTGATTTATTGGAAACTCATATTACTGATGTGTTTTTAATCAGTGTATAACTTCACCTTGTAGCAATGAGCAAGATGTTTGGTCATGCAACATATGAAGATCAAGGTTTAGCTTAACTTCAGTGGTGGCAGTTCACTGGGTGATTTTGAACCAGTTGTAAGTTTAAAAAATAAAGCCAGGGAAGGTACCAATTTAAGCCTCTTTGAGAAAAGGCAATGTATAAATGTAACAAATAAATAACACACTGGTGCAATATTTATTGAAAATAAAGAACAAACCCATCATGGACACCAAATGAGGCCAATCCACTCTAATTCCTGATAGTGAGGCAATATGGATTTCTTGTCATCCTCTTAAGCAGGAATAGTCATCTTTTTGTCCAATCTAGTCAACTAGTCTGCCCATATATTATCAACTGATGAGTGTAAGGCTTTACTACTTTATATTTTTATTATCAGGGAAAACTTAATACTAAAGGTCAAGGTTCCCTCGCACATGCATGCTAATCGTTTCTGGCTCTAGGGGGAGGTGCTCATTTCCATTTCTAAGCCAAAGAGCCAGCACTGTCTGAAGATATCTTCATGATCATGTAGTCGGCATGACTAAATGCTGAAGGTACACAGAGCACTCTTACCTTCCCATCAAAGTGGTCCCTATTTTTCTACTTGTATTTTTATGTGCTTTCGAATTGCTAGGTTGGCAGAAGCTGGGACAAGTAACAGGATCTCACTCTGTTACGTGGCACTAGGGATTCAAACCACTGAACTGCTGACCTTCTGATTGACCAACTCAGTATCTTAGCCACTGAGTCACCAAATCACCCACCTTATTATCCAATTGGACAGACCAATAGAAGAATAAGTACCTGCCTGGATGAACACAAAAATGCAGTAAAAAAGCTGGAACACACCTTTAAAAAAGCGGGACAACAAAACCTCCTCACTAGTCCAACACATGAAAACCACAGGTCACAGCATCAACTTCCGGGGCACTAAAAACCAAGCCACTAAGAAAACCCCAGCCACAGAATCATCAGAGAAGCCATAGAGATTGAAAAAAGACCTGACAGCATGAATAGAAGAGATGATTCAGCAGACTGTCAATCATTGGAAGCCTGTACTCTCAAATGAAAGATCTTCACACCACAAGCCAGGCAAACACCTGGGCACAACAGACTCCCTCTGATACCTCCAGCTCAAACACACCCCATCAGCACCCCAGATGAAACCTAGCTTCCTAATAGATAATAGCCGTCCTTTCACGCGAAGCCAAGCTGCACTGAAACTCCAATACAGGAACAGAGTGTTGTGAGCCAATCAACAAAGCCACAAAACAGACAGAAGAAACCAGAAACCACCAATCAAACAAACTCCAAGTCCAATAATAACAGACCAAGACTCCCAACCAATCAGGATGTAGAAAAAAACATCCTGCCACAATAATAGGCTACCCTCAAATTTAAAACCAACGGCTGTGAGACCCTGACCCACATACAAACTCAATACAGAAGCCTGATGATGGCAGATGAGATTCTGCTGAAACGTTCTCTACAACTTTAAAAAGCACTACAATGATGTGGGATAATACCGAGGAAGCTGAAGAGCACACATGTAAGTACCCACAAAAACTTAAAAAAAAACAAATAATATATATATATATATATATATTTAAATATATATATATATATATATATATATGTTTTTTAAGCTCTCGCGGGTACTTACATTTGGCTGTTTAGCTTCCTTCGGGTATTATCCCACGTCATTGTAGTTCTAGTTAAAGTTGTAGCTCATTGTAGTTCTGTTAAAGTTGTAGCAACGTTTCAGCAGAATCTCATCTGCGCATATCAGGCTTCTGTAGGAAGTGTGTCTCAACAGTTCCTCTGTTTCAAATTTGAGGCTGGTCTATTCTGTTGGCTATTAACCTGGGTCTGTGTTCATTGGACTTGGAGTTTGATTGATTGGTGTTTCTGGCTTCTGTCTGTTTTTGTGGCTTTGATTGGCTGGCAGCACTCTGTTCTTGTGTTGGAGGCTTTCAATGCAGGCTTGGCTTCGTGTGACAAGGACGGCTGCTATTCATCAGCAAGCTGGGTTTCACCTGGTGCCTGGTGGGGGGGTGTTTGAGTTGGAGGCATCAGAGTGGAGCTGTCTGTGCTCAGGTGTTTGTCTGTTTTGTGGTGTGGAGATCTTTCTATTTGAGAGTGCAGGCTTCCAATGATTGACAGTCTGCTGGAATCATCTCTTCTATTCATGCTGTCAGGTCTTTTTTTCAATCTCTATGGCTTCTCTGATGATTCTGTGGCTGGGGTTTTCTATAGTGGCTAGGGTTTTTGTGCCCTTGAATGTTGATGTTGTGACCTGTGGTTTTCATGTGTTGGACTAGTGAGGATGGTGTGTTCCACTTTTTTACTGCATTTTTGTGTTCATCTAGGCGGGTACTTATTCTTCTATTGGTCTGTCCAATGTATCTGGCCGGGCATGATGTACAGGGAATTTCGTATAATTGCCTTGGTTTTCCAGGTCAATTTTGCTTTGGGGTTCCTCAGGATGGCTGCTATTTTTTTGTCTGTTTTGAAGGCAGTCTTGATGTGATGCCTGTGTAGTATCTTACTGATATTTATCTGTAGTACCTCTTATGTAGGGCAAGACAGCTGTTCCATAGGTCTTGTTGGTCTTCTAGGTCTCTGTTATGTCTTGTGTGTTTTTTGTGGATCAAGCTTGGTGATTTTGTTTTTGTGGAAGCCATTGGCTGTCATACTTCAGTCAGGGTGCATAGTTCAGTCTTTATATGTGTCTTATTTGGGCGCAGGCGTTGTTCTGGTAATTAGTGTCTTCGCCACAGAATTTATCTGTGCTGGGTGGGGTGGGATTGGGCATTGAGGTAGCGGTTGTGTGTGTTTTCTTTTGGTAATTGGTGTGTCCCAGTGTGCCATCTGTCTTTTTTTGTAGATTAGTACATCTAGGAATGGTAGTTGTTTGTTTATTTCCGTTTCCATGGTGAACTTGATTTTGGGTGTGGTGTTGTTTTAGGTGTGTTAGAAAATTGTTTTAGGTTTTCTTTTCATGGGCAAAATCCAAATGTGTCATCGATGTATCTTAGCCATAGTTTGGGTTTGTTGGGTGGCATTAGCCAGGGCTCTGGATCGAATTCTTCCATGAACAGGTTTGCAATGACGGGTGACAGTGGTGATCCCATAGGGGCTCCTTCAATTTGGCTTGTATCTTTGTCCTTTGTATATGAAAATATGTGTTGGTTAGGCAATGTTCTGTTAGTTCCATGAGGTCTTTAGCTGCGTTGGTATTTATTTTTGATGATTCCAAGAGTTTCTTTTATCGGACTTGAGTGAATAGTGAAACCACGTCGAAACTTACAAGCAGATCTCTTGTTCTACATGTAGAGATCTTTTGATTATTTCTAAGAAGTTTGGTAAAATGAGTTTTGTACATATGAAGCTGCGGTTTCAGCATGGGGCTGTAGTTGTTTTGCTAAGTATTTAGCTAGGTTTTGTCAGCTCCATAGTCAGCTCCATAGGAGCACCATAACAAAACCTAGCTAATAATAAGGGAGGGGGTTATGATAAGGAATTTCCTATCTCATGCTCAATTAGCTTGCAAATTAACAAAGTTAACATCGGATAAGAAGTCATTGCCATGCCTTAAGAAATCAGTAGCACAGGTACAGAAAAGTTGTGCTTTATGGTCCAGTTCTCCAGGGAACTAATACCAGGTTACTACTTGGTGTATCTACAAAACTTTCAACTCTGGTTCCTTTTTTGCACATCAAGACATTTTTGGTGTATGAAACTCACTGATGGGCAATCATCCACTTATTTTGACTGTCTCATGCTTTTTTTCTCTTCATTAAATGAGTTACAGTTCGGGTTATTGATGGTTGACAATTACCTCTAAAAATGTATGTACCCATGCTGTAAGCACATCACAGCAATTGCCTGTGTCCACGGCATACAAAAATCTTTGGATCACAAAATTTCAATAATAGTGACAGACAAAAAGGAACAAGAACTAATATGATTTTGTTTCTCTGTGTTGCAAAGACTTTGTGTTGCATAACATATAGGGTTGCTTTCTGGTATTTATAGCCTGATTTTAATAGAGAGGAGCTGTTTGGTTAATTGTTAATTTAATTTTTAAATTTTAATTAAGTCAATCTCATCACCAATAACATAAGTTGTGGTTCGCTGGCAGCCGGTGCAGCTGGTAGAGATATCAGACAGTGAGGACGAAAGGGAACCAGTCAGGGAGTCTGGAGAGCACTTGGACGAGGATCCTGCATCCAATGCAGGGATGCAGGGATGGGGTTAGGACCATCTGGAGTGGGGTGCTGCTTTAGGAGCCTTCAGAGTCTGGCAACAGCAAGGTGGAGGACCCAGGGGAGCCTGTTCCCAGTGTGCATGTGCACAGAGATGCTAGAAGGAGAGAGCAGCTGAAGCAGAAGTGATGACTTGGGAGTAAAGCTGGGAGGTGATTGCCCCTCCATAAGGGATAAAAGTCAGATCTCAATGATGAACACTTTGCAGGAAGCAAAGCAGTTCAATTAGATTCCAAGTCCTTCTTGGAGCTCTGTGCTCTGGTCGATTTTTTCTGATACTTTGGGTGGGTTCTGTTATAATTACTTTGGAGACTTCTGTTTTTGGCAGCATTCCCCAGCATTGAAAAGTGTAGGCTTATCTTGGGAAACTGTGTATAATTAGTTTGGCTGAAAAATGAAAGTAATTCCCAACGTTGCATTAAAATAAAATCAAACGAGCTTGTGTTTCAGTACGTTTGACGAAGCCTGGGTCCGAACAACATATAGATTGTCTCTTGGTTATACTGTTACTGACTGTTTACATATTTGTATATGTGTGAGCTGTTTCTGTGTCTGTTTTTATTTCCAGCTTGTTTCTATTACTTTCAAATTCATAGTAGAGAAATCAAAAATTTGCCTACAAAATTTTGTATTCTTCAACTGTAGAGTTGACCCACTGTCAATGAAATAATATTGGATTATTCATGGGCTTTTTTTCATTGTAGCAGGGTAAGCCTGTTCTTTAAATAATTCAGGCTTTAAGTCACTCCATTTGCCCTGCACCTCCATCACTTTTCTCATGGGATTAGATAAACAGAATTTATAAAAAGCTAACAAATTACCCTCTCTAGAATCTTCCTGAATTGTACACTTATTTCAGTCTTTAAATAAAACAAGAAAGTTTAATGAAAAGGTCCTCCTTGAAACTTCTGCAAGAAAGCCTCCAGACAAAATTAGATTGAAGCACATAAATTTTTAATTTACTGTAGATACTATCTACAGATGATAGGACAGGGAGTACAAATAGAAACAGATTTAACAAAAAACAAAAGTCATTCAGCACTTTTCATGCAGAGAATTGGCCCTGAGGCAGAATGGTTAAAAAAGGGTGGGAAAGGTCATTCAAAAGATGATATATTTCTAGAACTGACGGTCACAAGCATAATTCTACAAAGTTGGGTAAAGAAGCCCAATGTTATCTTCCAGCTGGAAATGCCCAATGTTATCTTCCAGCTGGAAATGTCCAGTGTTGTCTGATGTAATACCTTGCCATGAGACATGTCTTTAGTGCCACTTTTATCTCATGACATGAAGTCATAAGTGTTGGATTCCATGACAAATAGGTAAAAGAAACCATGAACTGGGCACAGAGGAGTAAATGACAAATACATGATGACTAAACACTGTTTATTGAAATTATATTGGACCACAGCAGTTTTAGAAGAAATTAATGGAAGACATTCTTTTAAAAGACTGTGTCATTGTCTGTGAGGAAAAATTATCAGTGATTATTTGAAACTAGGGTGTCATCTTCATTTTTAAGATTTGAGATTTGTTCTGCAATGCATGATAATAAATCTGCCACCTCCAGATTTTTAAAAATAGCTTTCTTGTTGAAATAAAATACCAAAGCCATTTTCTTCTTAAAAGCGAAATACCCATCAGTGCCTAAACGTATTTATGAGTTTAGGGAACTTTATGGAATGGACAACAGTAGCTCTCCGAACTATCAGATGGACCATACCAAGAGTCAATTTCACAGGAAGGCTAAATCTACTTTTATTAAGAATAGTTACAATAACAGAACCTTGCAAGTCTAATTATGCTGTACTTCCTCCCCTTCTTATGCTCCTATGAATTACCATAGGGCGGTTTCTGCCTGGCCCTGGTTCACAAATTTTCTGCTGGTTTTGGAGTTAAGATGTGTTTTTTCCTTTGATAATTGGTCACTCTTATCTTCATCAAGGTCATCCTCCTTAAACCCTAAAATAACATTATTTAAATTTAAAACAACTGCACGTTTTCTAACTACAACACTAATACAATAACCTAGAACCTTACTGGTGTGAATGATCAAGTGATACCAGGAAACCATTCCTTTAAATCAGTACATTGCCCTTTCCTCACATGTCTCATTTATTCACAGACAAGTCAAGGCCAGTTGCCAAAAGGTCAGATATTGAGGCAGAACATGAATTTTATTCATTTTATAAGAAAAAGGACTTAAAAGTCCCCTCCTTCACCTTTAAAGACAAAACAACAAGGACTGCTGCTCCATTACTTGTTTTGTATATTCCACCAGGGGAATTCACATTGTTTTTTTGAAAGGTGAAGAAAGAGCAGCCTGGAAATGACTGGATAAATGCCCAAAAATAGGCTTGTAGGCTGTGGCTTTTGCCTGTTAGAATGAGAACATTAGCAAAAGATGAGCATTCAAAAGCCCACTGCCGTTTTCAGCCAATCAAACCAGAAAGCAAAAAAATGACACCATATTGTAAACTTGCTACTTAAAGGGAGATGCACTATTCACATGTTCCTTTGTTCTTTCAGAATACCACTGATGAAAACACACTTCATTTTTAAAGGCATTTTGAAACTCAGCATCAATAGGATGCCACATTCAATACATGCATACACAAAGTCCTAAAGCTGATTTTAGTATCTTATTCTATTATCCTTTGAACATCACAGTATGATCAGCATGGCTGTGTGAACTGAAACATATTATATAACTTCGGGCATGTGCATGGACAGACTTGCATCTTTGATACAGCCAGCATTCTAACTTTAGTTTCCTGCTTTTAGGTTGCTTTCCTAAAGTTCAACTGTCCATGGTAGAAAATAATAAGGAAAAAGAATCAATTTCAGGCAGCTAAGGTATGGCATGACTGCAAACAGAAGAGTCCTCTTCTGTGATCTGCTAATTGCTAAAAAAAAAAATTATTAAATTTATATGTCGCTCAACTCTTAGCAACTCTCATTGCCATGCTGCATGAACAATATGTGATAGACATGGAGATACATACTGAAGTTTTGCTGTGTCATGCAGAGCCACCAGCTCTTGAAACAGGAACAAGAGATGATGTTCCATTAGATGGGGATATTTTGAAGCATCAGTATTCTGGGTAGATGAATCTTGATCTAGCATGACCCTAGTTCTGCTTTCCTGATGACATTGTAGTGCATATGTAATCTCAGTGCCATCTGGAATGATCTAGTCCTTTCCAGATCCAAGGCCATCTTGCATAATCAGATGCTACTTGTGGATGCTGCGGCTAATATTAATAAGCTGTCAGAAGAAGCCCCACCTACCTGTGCGACTACGTCACCCACATAGGACTAAACTAAGGGGGGAGGGGTGTTCTGTATAAAATGGGTATACGTCAAAGCAATCTGATTGGCTAAAAGACTAAGCATTGGAGTTGGTTTCATTAGGAAACCAATCAAAAGAGCCCGCTGAAAGGTGGAAAGTTAAATAGCTTGCCAATTGGCTACAAGCCGGCAGGCAAGCTTGTATAAACAAGGCTCGCGGCTTCAGCCAAACTGTTCAAGTAGACTGGTTGCTTACTTGAATAAAAGACTTTTTTGTTGGACCCGGTCTATACCTCGGCATTTTTCCCCAGGGCGGATCACTGGGGAGACGAAGGAAGGGATCATCCTAACGCGAGAATGAGCACGCGGGCAGAAAAGAATTTCCAGACTAAAGTAATGGCTTGGGATAACGGCGCCGCCCCTCCGGCAGTACCCTTCAATCCAACGAGAGGATTGGGAGTCATACGTAGACCGTTCCTGAATGTTCTTAGAGAGAAATGAGATGGGAAGAGATCTCAGTACAGCGAAGAGGGCTGTTTTATTGCCTAACAGCATCTGTGGACGCAACCGTTTTAAAAATGGCCAAAGAATTGGAGAAGCCCAGCCGACGTGAAAACAAATGACCTGGTCCTGAACTTACCGAATGCCTAAAGGCCCACTACGCACCCAGTAGTGTCAAATCTCATCAAGCGGACTACCGAATTCCTACAAAAGGGATCAGAAGGAAGTGAACCATCGCTGACTTTGTGGCAAGCTCTCCGACAACTGGGGGAGGCTTGCGAATTTCCTTGAAACTTAGATGAAGCCATGCGAGATCGAGTGTCGCTAGTCTGAGAGACTCTAACTTCATAAAGGTAAAACTACTAAATAAAACCCAATATCACAGTGGATGAAGCGATCGGCAGAAGCCCAGCAGCAGAAGCCACGAAAAAGTTCAGCGGCCACTATGAAACTAATGACTCAATAATGACGCGATGACCCCGCCAGAGGAAGAAGGCAAGCTCCCACCCAACTCAATACAATGTAAGAATTCGACCAGTCCATCAGAAACGGAAGATGAGGATGATGAGGTCCATCACCTGTACGCCAACAAAAAAAGGCGCAAAAAAGAAATTTGGCGTGGGAAGGAGGGAAAGAAGGAATGCGCTGGCCTTGCGGGGTGAAACCACCCTCGAGCCGTTGCAGATTCTTGATGCCATCTGCCGAGCTTGCAAAAAGAGGGGACACATCGGAAAAGGTCTGCAGGAATCGAAAAATAACAGCCAACCAGACTCAGTAACTCCCCATATCAGCTGAAGCAAAGCAAGCCGAAAAGTAAAATGGGAGCGCAACAAACGAACTGGCAACCGAGAAAAGACCCATCAAATGTTCATATTGGGAAGCGCCAGACAGAAGAAAGCGGGAGCAAAGTCAAAAATTGTTGTAGAAAATTGAGGAAGCCCCTGCGCAGATGGAAGTCGACTCAGGATCTTCCTGTCAATGGTGTCTTGGAAGACAATCAGATGGCTGGTTCCAAACATCAATTACAAAGAACTCCAGAAACAAAAATTAATCTAAAATAGACTACCAAGGAAACCAAATCCCTTGTGGTAGGTCCTAAGGACATTTTCTGAGTCCATCACATAAAAGCAGAATGCTGAAGTCCTGCCTCTAACCATAGTCCGACCAAGGACGCCCCAGCCTCCTGGCATCGAATGGTTCGCAACCATTGGGCATCGGAATGACCGGGGTGAGGCTGAAGTAGCTTGCAACGACTGGGAAGAGAGCCTGGATACAAGAGTTCCAGACGTCTTCGACGGCACCTTAGGCAGGTACGGGGGACCCCAATTTTCTTTAGTTTAGACCCTGCAGGTAGGCAACTAGAAGATTTAAAAGCCAGATACGAGTCCCCTTTGCTTTAAATGCCAAAAAATTGATGAACAGTTTTAAATAATTAATTTAGCAAGGGGTCATAGAATCAATTGACCATGCTAGATGGGAGACACCAATAGTAACACCTGTTAAACCTGATGGGTCGGTACGCCTCTGCGGAGACTAACCAGGCTAACCCCGAACCATGTGTTGCAGCAAAGCGCATACCCTGTACAAATCGTGCAACATTTACTGCACTCGCTAGGGGGAGAAAATTTTTTGGCCAAGCTTGATTTCGCCCAGGCATATCAAAAGCTTCCCAGTAAGACCCAATAATCGGCTGAGGAACAGACAATAGTAACTCACAGAGGGGCATTCAATGTAACAGACTTCAATTTGGAGTGAGCATTTTTGCCGCCAGGCGTTTTCCAAAGCCTTATGGAATGCGCCTACTAAATGGAATTAAAGGGGTCGTGCATATTTTTGATGACGTCCTAATTTTTAATAGCTAAAACACGACCCCCAAATTAGAGAAAAGACTGAAAGAAGTGCTACAAAAATTTAGAGAATCCAGCTGAAAGTCAAAAAAGAAAATGCTGGTTTAATGACTGGTCGCGTCAAATATTGGGGGTATTTATTTTAATTTGACGGTGAGGGTATACACCCTACAGAAAAAAAAGTCAAGGCTATTAAAGACCACCACAGCCAAAAAACCCGGAATTACACGCATTTTTGGGTCTAATAGACTTCTATAACGTAAATTCCTCCCTCACAAGGCAACGATAGCTGAACTGTTACTCCATCGTTTATTGGATAGAAAACTAGTTTGGACTTGGGGTGCATAGAGAACAAAAAGCATTCCAAGGCATAAAAAAATCTGTTACATTCAGGACGTTCTTATTCGTTTTAGTTAACACACTTCCATTGACGGTCACCTGTGACGCCTCACGCATTTTGGAAGCGGTGCCATCTGAGCCACCAATTGCCTGAACGGAAGGGGCACCCGTCGCCTTTTAACTCGAAAACACTTTCTAAGCAGAACCACGATAGTCAACTAGACAGAGAGCCTGGCAATTTTTCGCCGGAGTTAAACATGTTCACCGAGTACCGTCTATGGGAAACATTTTCAATCGTACTGACCATAAACCACACTAGGAATTTGGCGGGGAACAAACCCACACTGAACATTTTATCTCCTCGGAATACTTAAGCATGGGTCAGAATTCCTAGCAGCATACTCCTACACTTTTGATACAATCGGACCCTGGGGAAAACAAGATTTCCCGTGCAGATGCATTAAGTCGAACCACCGCTGCCAATGATGGAAGGAAAGACCCCGGCGCCAACAATTACCACCCATGCAGATAATTTAGAACCTGCCCTGAGTCTTAAGCCCAATATCTGACCACGGATGTTGCCAGAGAACCCGCCTAAGACCCAGAGACTGCCCGCATTTTAACTTGGTTAGGTAAAGGTTGCTGGAAACCAAAAAACTGTGGGAACACTTTAAACCCTTTCCCGGACGCAACAGACTGAATGTCAACACAAAAAAGGGTTTATTGTGGGGTGTCTCGGTGGTAATTTTTCCATTCGCAAATTTCACAAGCTAGAAGTGTTTAGGTATGCCTTCCATGAAGGTCAACCCAGGCATCGTGGAAAATGAAAAAGCCTGGCTAGGAGGTATGTATGGTGCGCTCTGGTTTAGACAGAGATTATTGTTGTGTACTGGGTTGCCACATGCAATAAATGCCAGAGAAACAAGGCCATCACACCCACCACAAGCTCCTATAAAGGGATTTGGGAGACCCTACGAGGCCCTGTGGTCTCGGACCATATTGACCTTTTGCAGGTTCGACCAGCGGGGTATCGTTCTTTGATTTTGTAGATGCATACTCCGATGGTTAGAGAGGTCGCCGAAAGTACGCAGTAAATGTCATCTACCCAACAACCGACGCTGTTATAAACAGCTAAACAACGCCTATTTGCAACCCATTGGTGTGCCGACGTCCTAGTGTACGCGAACAATGGTGGCCACAACTAACCGCTATATACACATTGAACTAATAATTCTAGCCTCTTAGGCATACGCCATCCCCTACCAGCCGCCAGCCACCCGGCGGCAATGGTAAGGGCTGAGGAGAATTGAGTCAGGTTTACCAGGAGTGTTTGGGAGGGAAAAATGGATCCAGTAGGGTTGTCCCAGGACAATAGTGGACCATTTACTCACCCTCCAACATATCACCCCCCAGCACTTGTAACTAACAAAAGGCCCGGCAGAAATTGCTTAACGGGGGAGGAAACTTAGCATCACATTTGGAAGAGTTACATCCAATTACAATCCTTTGAGAACCCCCCGACTCATCCAGCCATTTCCGCACATTTTGAAAATCGGCGACCTTAGTCTACGGCAAAGAGACTTTACCGGAGGACCCTTTATTGGCTTTCCAGCCAATCAACAAATAACCAGGCCCCGTGGTTCCTACTGTCTGCGCGTAGACGATGGCAGGGAATGGAAGCGGGCACATAGACCAGGCTTCGTTCCTTGAAGGTATTGAGCGAAAATACGACCGCGCAACCTCCAACATAAAATCAATGGAAAACAAACCAAAAGGCAGGGGGGAAAAATACAACAGAAAAAATACTGAAGGAAAAAACGAAACTGTTAAAATTAAACCACAGAACTCTAACCAATCAAAAAGGGCAAAAAGAACACTTACGGTAAGATGAAACTGGCAGAGAAATAATCCCAGTAAGGGAACCCGTCCTGGAAGGGGCCAGCAAAGCCAGCTCGACCTGCCCGGGAAAACCAGGAGGGAATGGCAAAACCACCGGCCTGAGCAAATCAAGTGGTAGCAACCTTGCTGACTCACCTTCCAGGCGGTTCCATGGAGAAGAGCCGGAGAGAGCAATCCCGTCCGAACCGCTCGAAATCTCCAGCAAGAATGAACCGCACAAGTCAAGTAGAGTCAAGAAAGAAGCCCACCTACCTTGCGTGACTACGTACCCACGTAGGACTAGACTAAGGGGGGAGGGGTGTTCCTGTATAAAATGGTATACTCCAAACTATGGGCAATCTGATTGGCTAAAAGACTAAGCATTGGATTGGTTTCATTAGGAACCAATCCAAAGAGCCGCTGAAAGGTGGCAAAGTTAAATAGCTGCCATTGGCTACAAGCTGGCAGGCAAGCCTGTATAAAAAGGCTGCTGCGGCTTCAGCCGAACTGTTCCAATTAACTGTTGCTTACTTGAATAAAGACTTTGTTTGTTGGAACCCGGTCTACCTCGCGTTTTTCTGGACGGAACACAAATTGTCCTATTGTACATTATTATGAACTTCAGTTATGGTTTGGCTGCTTGGATAACCAATAATTACACACCAATAGGGGAGATTATTTAAAATCTTAACACAGATCCTTTTTCCAGGAGGTCTCCAGTAAAAGGTATTTATCATAGACTATTACCTTTTCTTCTTTTAAAAAAGTGTATGTGAATGCAATCAGACAGAAGTATTAGGTCAACTTTTGTATTTCCATTAATTGATTTATCCTACTTTACTGAAGATTAAAATCTTTAAGTTGAATTTTAAGTTGAACATCAAAAAAATGTTGATGTTGACAGCTGAGGAGTTGCCTGGTGTTTATAACAACACCCTCTCAACTAAGAACTCCAAATTATGCATCATTACTCTAGATATTGTTAAAGACAAGAAAAAACAAAAAGGAAAATTGTTAATGTATATTTTTAGATCAATATTTTTAGATCAATGTTTCAGAGTTTCTGAAAATCTGAATTACTGCTATCAAATACTACATAGCAACCAACTGTCTTAGTTAAGTCAAGTAAAAATGTAATTTTAGAAATAACTGCCCCAATTTTAACAAGGGCAATGGCTTATGGATTGTTTTCTTCCAAATTACAACAGTGTAAATTGTATACCTCTTGAAATCATACAATTTCTCTGCTGTAACTAGAAAAATTGATGAAGAGGGAAAATAGCATAAACGAGGTATTTGGAGAATTTTGTCCTAATCAATACAATTTATACTGTACAACACCTAGAACTCTTCTTTGAGAAAGCTGGGTGGTTAAAAAACAGGAAATCTAAATAAATAAATACCACACACACAATTACTAATCTCTTAAAATTAAGTCCATCATGAAATAATTTGCCAAATTAGTTTCCTTGGTGAGGAAGCAAAAATGATTTAAATGTTGCTGGATAGAAACAAACATATATTTAAAGTACACTGATCTAAACTACTATATTTTGTCCTCTATTTGAGCTGAATCAGAAGCTATAATCAAGACTATTTAGTGTAAAAAAATGAGTATCAGCAATCGGTGAGAGAGAAATGACTTGGCATTCAGAAACAAGCACTGAAGCTTTTAGACTTTGATGTTGGAGAAGACTCCTTGACCATGGACAGTCAAGAAAACAGCCAAATGCATCACTGAACAAAAATCAACCCAAAATTCTCACTTAAGTCACAAATGACTAAGTCCAGATTATCATATTTTTGACACATTATTCGAAAGGCCAATTCTCCTGAAAAGTATAATGCTAACAAAGGTGGAAGAAAAGAGAAGTTAATGGTGGAGTCATTTTTGCTGCATTAGAACAGTTGCAGAAGCTAGTTCTCACAAGGTCAGAAGAAAACATCCTGAAACCAGATTATTCAATTTCCAAAAGAAAAGGCAGGACAAAACTGTCCCTCTTATGAAAAAGGGACTAGCTTCTGTAGCTCAGAATAATAAATATTTGATTACATAGTTGATTAAAATTATTTTGTGAAAAGTAATTAACCTTCCTTCTCAAACTGGTTGGCTAATTTTCATAACTTCTTTTATATAAAATGCCATCTCAGGCAGCCCTCCAGCACCTAATCAAGGTCTATGTTTATAACAAAAGAGAAGGATTTAAAAAGAAACTTAATCTGCAGTTATGGAGGCAAGAAAAGAGCCTATGAATTCCATTAAGTTCTGCAGACACAGAAAGATTCATCACCCTGCAAGAAAGACAGATTTGGTAGCTCAAATGAAAAACTCTAAACATCTTTAACCTAATTGTGGATGACTTCATGGCATCCTATGATGGATGAATGTGGTTGAGAACACTTATTTTTTTAAAAAAAAAACTATTGCTTAATGCCATTAATCATGTCTAACTCTGGTTCTGATTAACTTCCTCAGTGACTGTAAAGGAACACATGAAATTTATAGCTGGCAAATAATAATGTAAAATATATCACTGCGCTGTATTAAATGAATTTAGTTATTCATTTGATGGATGTTAATGGGGTCTGAGGAATGTCTTGCTGTGTTATCTGGAACACCTTTTGACCTATAGATTTCAATGAGGTGGATAAGCTGCTTGCTAGAATGTCCCTTCATTTGTCAGCTAAATCTCTGCCACTCCTGGCTCTTTCCAAAGTTACAAGAGCTCATGGTTATCTGGATCGAGGAAAAGTTAAATGCTTTACTATGAGAGGATGTAATCCTTGCTTTAAAATACTGTAGGAAATTCTTCTTGAAGAGGCTTTCCTGGTCAATTACCACCATGTCTCTAATTTTAGTTTTTTAAGGAAAAGTTGTGGAGGCAAAACTGGAGAGGAAGCTACAGAGCATCCTACAGGAAGTAGATAAGACCTTCTCCAATAGATAATTCTAATTGGAGACTGTGAGATGAGAATTATTAGATCAGTTGTTTTTTATGTGCAGAGTGGCACAAAATTTATTTCTCTCCCCTCTGCTCTTTAACAATTACATGATAATTGCAAGAACTATCATCCATCAGACTGAGGTGCAGTATCATCAATATTCTGATGATGCTCATCTGTATTATACTCCAGAATATTCTGGTAATGCATTTGAAATCTTGTGTTCATGACTAAAAAAGTCTTGGAGTTTGGATGGGAAGAAATAGGCTTAAATTGAACCCAGCAAGGCCTAATTGCTATTTATTAATTAAATCTTTCTTCTGGCTCTGGCATCAGATAGGGGTAGTACTACCCTTTGAAAGAGCAAGTTGATAACTTTGAAATCCTTCTGGATTCGTGGTTACTCTTGGAACAGCAAATGAAGGCCAAGGCCAGGAAAGCCATTACAATTCTACCTGGAAGGAAGGTATCTCATAACAGGAACTCAGGCTCACATGGCCACCCAGCTGGGCCATCTCAATAGGGATGTCTTTAAAGTCTGTTCAGAAATTGCAGTTGATAAAAATGCCTTTGTGCTGTCATGAGATACCACAGATATTTCATCTATGCTTCAAGTCCTGCCTTGGTTAGTAACAGTTTTCCAGGTCCTAATCAAGAGCTGATTTTAGCATGTAAAAGCCCTATATGGCTTAATGTCATTTTCTTCACATAGAATTGATTCATCAAATATAAACATTGTGGAAGAAATTACTTATGATTCCCCACCATGAAATTGGGGTGCAGGTGCCAGGAAGAAGTATTTTCTGTTCACCATGTTGCAGAATAACCTTATTGGCAGTAAGAGTTTTGCAAACCCTGATGATTTTCTATAAGCAAATCAAATCATTGCTTGTATGGAGAACTATTTTAACTAGTTAGATGATGGAAAGTTGATGTTTATATGTTGCTAAATTTCCTTTGGTTTATTTGTTTGTTATGTTATTGTATTTATATCTTGTATTTAGCATAGATATTTTTTGTTTTTCTATATCACTAATAGTTATACAATTGCAGTGGCATAAAGTGGCATAAATAAATAAAAAATTATGCTTCAAAACAAAAGTCTCCCCACTGCCTAAAATGAAACAAAAATGGTTGTCATATTGTATTCTGACACTTCTAACTAAAGAACAAAATAAAATTTCAGTCTTTGCAAATATTAGAAATCAGTCCCATATAGGTAGAGATTGTAAAGCTAAATAATCTGTTTTCATGTCCCTAGTCGATATTTCTTGTTACTGTCATTATTGTTTGAATATTAAGACCCAAAAGAGTTAACTTTATATCTGCTTGTTTCAGATCCTGTCCTTCAACTCACCTGATGTTGTAATGGGGAAAGTGGAGTCAAAGGAGATGGAAATATTGGAAACATGGTTAGTATGTTAGTATGTTAGTAAGACATTATTCATTCAGCAGCATCTTTCCTTCTTACATGAGCAATTGGTTTCTAGTAGTTAAGAAAGCTATGTCCTATTGATTATACTATATAGAGCAATAGGGGATCTGGGAAATGGTGGAGAAGTCATTGTGTCTACCAATGTCTTTTGACTTTCAAGTTCCAGTGACATATCTAAGAAATCTACCAAAACAGAAGGCTGATTCTTAGTACAGAATGCACTTTTCATATTCAGTCAACAGAATGAACCTAACAAAATATGTCCATGCATATGTTAAGGTTCCATTTGTTCACCCACATGAAGCTCATTGCAAAGAGATTACATAAACAAACATAATACAGCTAAATGGAACCATGAAATAAAAGAGACAAAGGGTCCAGCAAAGGGGAATTATTTTTATAATTATTTTTATTTCTTTTATATTTTTCATTTCTTATAAGCTGCCATGAGTTGCCAAGAATTGGTATGGCTCTAAACAACACAAAAATAAATCAAATGAATAAAATGTCAGCCAAACCATCAGCAAATTCCTTCAATATCTTAACATGCATTTAGCTGGAGATTTAAATTTGGAGACTTGAATTTATTCAAAATAAATACTGTATATATTCCTGACCACATTTCTGTAGCCATAAGCTTCAATTTGGCTCAATCATCTTTAGTTTAGACTTACTGGTAAAACACATATTTTGTGGTTGGAGAAGACTAAGCCAAAATTATGTAGCTGGACTTCTTTCTTTCTTTCTTTCTTTTACCTGATGCAGTTCTGCCACTGGTATAGTGCTTCTTTTCCTTTTATTTTGAACATATCTGAAGAATTCAAGTTTGTTGTCCTTATTGTTTGCCAATTTCAGCTCAACTGAGCTTTAGCATCCCCAACACCTCTTTATAATAGCAAGTTATCGAAATGAATTGAGTTGAATTCTTTATTGTCATTGTACATATATACACAGTATACATATAACAAAATTCACATCACACCCAGAGACCAGACTCAACATGTTCACACACCTGACAATCCCCAAACACCTCCCCACCCGCCAAAAATCCCCACCTCCTAAAAACACACAACCATCTACACAATAGACCAAGTAATACTGTCCAAAGCTCACTGAAGGTGGTCCTTAAGTTCATTGTTAAGTGCAATTATATCTCTAGGATAAAAACTATTCATAAAATGTGTGGTCCGAGTTTTAATTGTTCTATATCTTCTGCCAGAAGGCAACAGTTCATAAAGATTGTAAGCAGGATGGAAAGAGTCTCTGAAAATGTTGTGCAACTTCCTCAAACAGCGAGATGCGAAGATGTCATCCAGGGCTGGTAGCTGGAGCCCAATGATTCTGGCAGTTTTAATGATTCTCTGTAGAGCTTTTTATCTGTTACAGAGCTGCTCCATACTATACAAGAATGCAGTATGTCAGGACACTCTCAATGAATGCTGCAGTAGTAGGACAGAAGTTGTTGTGTTTAGCCAGCATCAGGGCGGATGGCTGAGGAGAGTGAGGACTCAGATGAGGAGCCAGGACATTAGGGAGTGCACTATTGCCTTCAGAGATTGTGGGGGCTGGCAGCAGTGATGAGGAGATTCCCAAAGAGCCTGTGTCAAGTGCACCTGCATTCAGGGCTGTTGCAAGAAACAGAAACTGCAGCAGCACAGGTGATTCGGGAGTAAAGGCTGCAAGATAATGGCCCTTCCTTCAAGAAAAATAAAGAGCAGTTATGAATCAAGACGTTTCTTTGTAGGAAACAAAAAGTGTGTTTTGAAACTCCAGCCTCATAGACATTGCAGCATCTTAAGCATCTTGGTATTTGAAGACTCTTGTGTTGTAAATAATTTTTTTATCTGTTATCCTTGGCAGCTGAGCACAGTTTTGGCAAGCTTTGTTTATCAAAGTTAATTCGTTTGCAGCAGCTTTTAATCATGAAAATCATTAAAAGGTTTCTGTTCACTTTGGTTCATGTCTGTTTTATTGAAAAGGGTTTGGGTCAGAACAGAAGTAGATACTGAGATAGATTTTATCTTCCTGAGCTTCTCAGAAGTACAGCCTCTTCTGTGCCTTCTTTACAAGCATGTTAGCATTCATAGTCCATGAGAGGTCCTCCAAAGATAAAAGTTGCCTGAAATTTAAAACTATCAACCCTCTCCACCTCCTCACCGTTTATGTACCATGGTACAATCTGTGTACAAAGAATAAAGGAAAGACTTAGCACCACAACCCTGGGGGGCTCCTGTGCTTAGTATACAGAGTAGAAGAATGGTGAGATCCCACCCTTAAGGCCCTGTCCCACTGCACTTACGGATGCAAAAGAGGATGTAAAACGTTTAAAAAAGCTTGCCATCTGTTGGAAATGCTATGCATCCGTTGTTACTCACTGCATACGTGTTTTCATACGCTCTATCCCTCGAGCATCCGTCCATTGCGATTTTATCCACACAAGAAGTTTTCAGCTGCACAAAACTTTGTGAATGGATGAACTTCCGCCATGTACGATGTAAATCCATGACATACGAGCAACAAACATTCTATGTCCGTTTTCATCCGTTAAACGTCCGCTGTATCCTCTCTGCATCCTCTGGGCATCCTCGCAACTCACATCTGCTGCAGCTTAAATGGAAAGAGGGAGGAAACAAAAGACACACAGAACGTCTACACAGCGTTAGTAGCACGGAAATAGAAAGGATGCACATGTGAACAGTTTGCAATCCGATATACATCGCGCGGCATCCCCTTTCTTTCCTTTAGGCATACATGATGCATCCGCTTCATCCGCTATGCGTCCACTTTGTAATTAATCCCCCGGAACCCCTTCGGAGGTGTCATCCACTTCCATCCGCTTTCATCTACTAGGCTTCCTATGAACATCCATTTAACATCCCTGCTACATACTACCCACGTCCCTTCTTTTCCATTCTTTTCCGTTCTGTTTATGCAAATTTTTGCCACTTTTTGGAGCGGATGACAACACGATGGAAGCCACCCCTGAAATTTTGCTCGTCTGCTGTGTCCTTTATGCATACGTTTTGCATCCGTCGGCCAGTGGGACTGGGCCTTTACTGACTATGGCCTTTCTATCAGAAAATCCTTTATCCACAAATAAATCTTCCGATTTTCCCCAAATTGGACATTTTAAGAAACAACCTGTTGGGTAGAATGGTGTTAAAGGCAGAACTATAATCCACAAATAACGGCCTTGTGTAAGTTCCCTGTTGTTCCAAATTATTCAATACAGTATGGACAACAATAGACATAGCATCATCTATTACTCTTGTCTGTTATCTCATGACAGCTAAATGTATCCTTAGTAACCTTTTTTCCATCTCTTTTTTGTTGTTAGTTTTGTTGCTGCTTTAAGAGCTTCAGCAAGCTTATTGTACAGCCACATTCTGTACAATACTTGATTTTTGCTGTACCTGATTTTTTTTAACTCTTATGTGCTGTTTTATAAATTATATTTTTAGTATTTCTTTTTTTAGAATTCCCATTCATTTTAAGCTCCTTTTCACCTGGTTTTGTCCCCCATGGAAAATATTTGATGTATATTTCACTATTAACAGTTTTAACTTAATTTCAAAGCAAAAACTTACATAGTTAATAGTTATGTACATAGCAAGAATAATGGGAAAATCTATGTACTAGATTTCCTATTATTCCTGCTACTTACATAATATTTTTTCTCTTCCTGAGTTACCTACTACTCTGCTAGATTTTTGAAAAAATATTGTGCCTTAACAAGTTTCGTTACAATAAAACATTCACTTCCTTCTATACTGAGCAAATCTTTTTCTGTAATTCTTAACATCAAAATTTTAAATTCCACTTCCCCTATGATCTAGAGTGAAGCTGTACTGATCAAGCACATCATATCTTAGCCAAACATATTTTTCACAGTCTCTGTGAGATGCTGTTCATCTTGTGTCTGCAAACCATTCATCCAAATAATTCAGAACAAACTCAAATGTTTCCTATGTATACCATTTGTATAGCCAGTCATTTACTTGGACAATTCTTTTCCATTCTCTGTCAAACAAAAAATATCTGTTGAAATATTTTTATGACAGCTTTATAGTCAATCAGATCTATTTTTTTTGGCTCCTCAGAATAAATATAAATCAGTTACACATTACATGATGATGACAATTTGAATGTGCTTGTGAATTTATTCAACAAGACTTATTCAGTCTTATTCAAAGTGAAAAGAAATCACTATTATTATAACAATGCTATCACCACCTGTACTAGGATAAATAAAGCAGTTTACATGAGTTCACAGAGACTGACCCAATATCAGCTAAATTTATAGTTCATCTGTACCCAATCCATAGCTGCTCATGGATCAGTTTCTGTTTTGAGGGAAGTAAGCAATGAAATACCTCAGAGTCCTGTTCTGGTCTTATTACTATTCAGCATTTTTAGATGAAGGAAGGGATGTTCAGCAAATCTACAGATGACATAAACCTGGGGGCAGGGGAGTTGCTAACAAATCAGAATATATGCAAGATTCAGAAGGATTCAGATAGACTTGAATTTTAGGACTTTTCCAACAAGATTCAATTCAGTAATGATAAACATAGAGTTCTGCATATTTAAAGGTATATGATAGGTGATACCTGGCTCATCAATAGTTTTTGTGAAAAAGATCTGAATATCAAAAAAGACCACAGATTAAGCCAGATTTAGAGCTAGGCCACAGCTCTAAAAGAATCAATGCATTTATACTGTATCAACAAAGGTATATAATGTTGAGATGAATGGAAGTACTAATTCTGCCATACATGTCAATGTAAAATACTGGGACTAGTTTTGGATACTGCAATACAAGAATGGCCTTGAAGAGCTGGGAATTGTACAAAGATAAGGAGCTGGAGACTAAATACTATGAATAAGTTAAAGGGACAGGCTACATATGGGTATCAAGGAAATCATCTACTAAATCTTTTTTTTTTAAGCTTAAGCCTTCACAGGCCAACTAATAACATGTTGGTATTGGTCTATAAATGTCATTCCTATTGCAGAAATAATGACAGTTAAAGAGTTAAAACCAGACTTCTGATTAGGTTTCAGCATCAGCTGCTATTCTTGAGCATTTAACAGTGAGAAATGTAGACTATATTCAGTAGATGCAAAATCAATATGATACTAATAATCTCATTTTACATTTGAAGTACAATATGAATTTTGTGACAGACATTCTCCTTGAAATATACTCTTGTATTGTTGGCATTATAAAACCTATAATTCCAAACTTCAGCAATCATTGTCATAATTGTATTGTAATAAATCAAAAAGAGGTTCTCATGGACAAATTACATATACAATGGCCAAAACAGCTTTCAATAAGAGCTTCTTAGGAAAAATAATGAACCAACATATAAATCTTTAGATTCAGTATTTGGTGACCCATTAAGTCAAACTATTTCTACAACAGCAGATTGAAATAGTCTGAAGAGAGCCACTTCTAATATTTTAGTTACAAGCTATACATCAATATACTACTGATTTCAACTGGAACATTTACAACAATATTTTCTTTAATTTTTAATTAAAAAAACACTTACTTCTCAAAGCTGATTGCTTATCCAGAATAAGGCTTCCCTACTCGTAACAAAATCAGTTTCATTATCTCAGATTCACACACATTTTCATCTTCAGGTAAGTACACATTTATTCTACCCATAGTTGAAATAGGGTAAAGGAATATTCTGCAAATAATGCAGATTTGCTTTAGCACAAACATTCTCTTATTATTCTCACTGAAATTCTTTTGGGTCTTTGGATACAACTTTTTAAAAATTTGACAGTCTCACAGGTTTCTATAAATGTTAAGCCACTGTAATATTTTTTTCAGTTTTGTCAAGATTAATTTGATATATCCTTCTCTGCAGCTCTTTTTTGTATCATAGAATGGAATGGAATGTTGGAGCATCCACAACTTCTGAAAGCAAGTAATTCCACTGATTAATTGTTCTAAT